>BQNB010008732.1:32845-86134 GCA_026074375.1 Tanacetum coccineum
AAATTGCATTTAATCTTTGTCCTCAAGGGTTATTTGTATATTTCTATAAATACTTTGATATATTATATATACGTGAAATCGCTTTCGATCAGTGGTTTTCGAAAGGGAACTCGCGATGAAACAACGCGAGAATAAACATTTTTACATGAACATTTTAACAATATTTAAAGTATGTCGTAATCGTTACTAGGATTTGATTATTTCCCATGGGGATTTAACCTTATCCGTTGTAATTAAATTACTTATACTTGTAAATATTGTAAACATGGGAACCATAATTTTATAAATCTCATGTAGATTACAAAATATATGGGATGTGTTTAAATATATAGAAATTTTAAAACAAAATGGAAATGTTTTAAAATTACTAGTGGTATAAGGTTGTATGCATGCTTCCTTATACACATTTTTGGTAACCTTGTTTTTATCTGTAACACCCTCAAATCTAAGTATGCAGCGGAATGTTGAATATCCGAGGCGTTACATTATTGGGTCAATAGCACAAGATCTTAGGTAAATGCAAAAACAATTGGTAATATAATAATCGTTATGGTGAATTGGGACTGTAAAATTATGATTTTGTATTGGTACCGACCTATATGAGTATGGTTGGTTCAAAACTTTGATTTCCGAGGAAATAAAATGGGGTTAAACATGCTACTTGACATTATTAATTCTGGATTACGATGCCTTGTGCCCCATAAAAGCTAGAGTCTGACATGTGGCAATATCTCCGCAGCTTACCTTTGAGTTTACCATTTCTAGCTAGATCAACTGCATAATGTGGAACGTCAAGTTGGGATCTTAGACCTAGTTATAAATAATTTTTTATTCATATTAAACATGGGCAGTTTATTTCTTAAGGTAGTGATCTTAAAACAATTACTGAAAATAAACTTTGCAAGTTCTTTTAATGTATTAATGCAACATATACCGTAAATAGAGTTTTGTTCTTACTTATGGAAGACAAACTGTGTCTATTTTCCTTGAGAAAATAAAACTATTTCCTATACTTTTCACTTGTGAAAAAGTTATAATAGGAATAAAAAAATTATCCTAAATTCTAATCGAACTCATACCAAACTTACATGTTAAGTTAATTAGACTTCTTATTTTTTTAAGATTGCTTCAATATCCTTATTTTGGTTTGAAATCTTTGAATCATAATAAGAAACTTGGATAACTAAAGAACTTGGGTCTATAGCTACCAAGATTAAAATATCTTATTGTAAACAAGGCATATTTATGAGGTTTGATTAGAAGACGAAAATATCACCGTAAAACTAAAAAAGGAAATAACTAGAGAACTCGTGTCTATAGTTGTCTCCTTAAACCAGTAAGAGACGCTGCACACCCTTGAGGTAAAGTTAGCGGATAAAAGAGGAATTGCATGCTAAAGTTTCAAGTTAATAAATAGCTTAGATGGCTAGAACTTGAACACACTTACTTGCATATCTAAGTACTTGCTTACTAGTCCATGTGACTCACATTAGCAATAATGTGTAGATATTCAATAAATAGAAAGATAAATTGCAAATTACTTTCACTAGTGAAGGAACACTCACACTATTGTCAGATCCAGTGGGAGTATTGCAATTTTTTTATAAACGATCTGACAAAGTGTAATGTTGTCAAATCAGTGGGAGTTATGAGCTATTTACTCATAGACATCTTTTTTTTTTTGGCGTGGCTTGAAATTATAATTATCTTTCCATGTGTGAAAAAATCTTCTTTTAGTAATGAATCATCGATTATATTATCTTTGATAACTTGGTGCCTTTGGAGATGTTGCTTTGTTTAATGTTATCTTTGTATAGTTATGCACGATTTGCTTATAATAGTGGAGTTTTAGCATACATAGCTATGAGCTTGACACTGTCTTATTGGTCGATACAAAAACAAACTAACTAGTGTGGTGGGTGTTTTTATGCAAGAATTGTACCTGCACAAAGTGGGAGAAATATTTATTATGTCTAAGGAACAATTTAGACAGTATGGGACTAATGGTTTGTCTTTACTGCAAAGTAAGAAAACTATTATTCTACTAGGAATCCTACACATTTAATGTAATGTTGCCCTATTAAGAGAATATGTCAAGATAAAAAGGTAAGCTACATGATTATGTTTTCTTGGAAAATTATAAACATGGGAGTTTGTAAATAACTTAAAATTACTATTGAGACCATTATTTGACGCTCATTTTTACTTTAGTTCTATAATTGTTATGTCTTTTTGTTAAAGGCATGTACATTAAGTCCTTTACTTGTGAAAAAGACTTGTAACATACAAAGTAAGGTTAACTTGTTAGTCTCATGTTACCGACAGTACTAAAGTCATTTACTTGGTCAAAAAAGACTTATACGAATAGTAATGTATTGGATGGTTTATGGTCCTACTTGTTAGTACATACAACATTAAATAGTTGACCTTAATCAAAGACTTATAAAGAGGATACAATCGGCTTTGGAGTACTATTGATACCTTACGTTTTAAACTTATGTGGTTAATAATAATAGGAATAGCCTAAGTATAAGATCAATTCTTATTGGAATACATAGTTTTTATGGTATGTCCAACGAGAGAATTCAAACTATATACTTGATATAGTTTTGTTCATGATGACCATACATTATTTAACTCCTTAAAAAGATCAAGGTTAGATTTTTGAGTATGTCGTGGATATACCCAATAAGACTCTAACCTAGAAGGTTAATTAAGACATTCTAGTAATAAAATGAGATGAAACACATTGTGTCTTGATTGAAGTTCTAAATTTGGGAAAAATCTCTTGGAGATTATTATTGACAAATGCTATAGAAAACTATTAAGTGTATTTTGGTGGATCCCAAGAAAGATTGGGGATAACCAGTTCTACAGCCACACACAAGAACCATAAGTTTGGTTGCTTTTCATGCTACGATATTTATGAATGGGCTAAACTATACAAGAAGCAAGTGGGGAGTTTCTCACTTGCTAAAGCGATGGGAGTATTGTAGGTCTTGAATTATTCAAGAACAGAGAAGATTTACAAAACTTCTAAACGCACTAGCGAATGTTCATTCTAGGGCAAGACATAAAAAATGTAAAACCTTAGAATGATTGTTACTCATATTCATAGATGCAAGGTACCTTGTGATTGGTTTTATATCAATGGTGAGGATTATGAGTTAGAGGATCATGATGAACCTGCTAACCATAGGAGATGCATTATTAGATCTTGGATTTTATGAATGACTCAAAGACTAGAATGAAAAAAAAGCTGTCTATTAAGGAGATATCTTCTTTCTTATAATTGTTTATCTTTAACTATCGGGTTTAGATGATGATGTTTAAATGAGTTTCCTTTTAGAGAAAACTCCATCAAGGACAATATTTTGTTTAATATTTATTGCCACGTCAATGTCATAAGTATGTACTCGTATTTCATGAAAATGACTATGATTTAAATCTTCTTATTATGAACTTTAAAGTTTTAAAGAATAATTTGATTGTCATACTTGTTTTCTTGGAAAGAAATATGACAAATTGGATTTCAAGAAATCTTTTTGAATGATTACCTTGCAAGGACGATATGTAATCAAATAAGGTTTTATGAATCCAATATAATCTTTACGAGTATACAAAAATGCTAGAACCCAAGTATGGATTAAAAGCATGCATCTAATGAGCATAATCTTAAGTTTAAATGGTTAAATAAATCACTTGTTGGATTTGATTTTTAATTATAAATAAGATATCTCATGAGTACTTCTGAAAGCTAGTGTGAGTAATTGTTTTTATTTTTCTAAAATCAATTATGTTGTTGAACATATTAGAAACAATTTATTTATATAAGTAAGATTTATCCCATTAGATTGAAATAAAGGTCTGGTAATAATTTTAAGAAATGAAAAAGGCAACATTGGATATAATATGTTTGTACATATGTGGTGAATTAACTCTGAATGCAATTAAATATCGCATGAGTGAAACTCAAATGATTTGTCTCACTTGGTGAGATTGAACACATGAATAGAAACCTTAAGTCCCACTAAAGAATTCATTATGTACATCATATTGTATATGTGATTGGTTGTATCATTTGCATGCATGTAAGATGATTTGACAATATTGGAATCTAATTGAAAGATATTAGAAGGAACATTCTGATTAATGTTTAAATTAGGAATTCATTCCTAGAATTAATAATGAAGATACTATGTAGTTTTACAGTTGTGGTAATCATAGTAGATCATTATGATGGTTGTTGAATCCAAGCATTTATTAAGAAGTGTTCAGATTTTACAGTAGTTTGGCATAGTGTTGTTGTATACACTAGTGCTTGTTTTAATTGAGATGATACTCAATCTTTGTAGAAGCAAGTTTTCATCTTATATGCTAATATTACTGGTCACACATGCTTAGTTTAAAATGCATAATTGCATAATACTATGTTAAAAGAATAAAAATGCTTTACAGTTTGGAAAACCTGTTAAGATGATTGTCTTCATTAGGATGTTGTGCGTATACATCTTATGAAATGTAATGTGACTAACACCTATGAGTGAGTGCACACTTGCAAAATAAAAATCATCATATTATTCAAAGAACTTCACTATTTGTGAATTTTTTGAAATAAGTATTCTCAAAAGTCCCACATGATCTTGACTTAGTTGGTTTTGTTCATGAACTATGCCTTATCACTAATTATGATTTGTTGGTAGATAAGGGACATTTAACTAGGATCGTAATGCCACTGATCTTATTGGTATTTGTGATAATGGAACTGTATAAGCAGTTGTACTTAATAATAAATTGACATACGTGTAGATCGTTTTCATTATACTACTGTGTTCTATATTTGCAGTTAAATCCTTGAATAATTTATTTATTCATAACTATGTCCATTTTCAGTTAACAATATGGGAATATTGTTGAAGATAAGACAAATGTGAGTGTTTGGTTATATTCTGAAGAATATGTAAAGATGATTATGCCAACTTCACATGTTATTCAATGAGGTTGAATATTGGATACCCCACCTATGTTAATCACTTTATGGATCGGTGTCATTGGGTGCATTACACACATGGTGAAAGTTATGTTGTGACAATCCGTCAATTTCAGGTCGTTATTTTATTCTCGAGTATTAAATTATAATTTTCATTTTTATGTTGAAATATGAACTCACGACTAACCGGGAAGAAATTAGGACTTACAATTGTAATTTACGCGACGTTTACAAAGAATCGGCGAATCCTACGTTAAGCATCGACGTTTATATTTTCAAAATGCCGTAGAAATATTTTTATTTCATTCGTTTTTATTTTCGTTATTGGTGCCTTTTCTTTTCGGACCTTACGTAAAACTTATTAAGAACAATGTTTAATAATAATGTTGTTCTTAGTTAAGTACGTAAATTAAAATTTTCAGAAAAATATCACGATTTTCGTAGAACTATTTTTAACTTGTTCGTTTTTACTTCGTGGTTTCGCCTTAACTTTCGTTTTATTTTACGTTTATACCCGTTGGCCTCGAAACTACCCACCTATCTTAAAAATTATACACTAAACAACAAAGTTTACAAAAATTTAAACTAACAATTTTCTACCACCACCTCTAGTGAGGCGTGGCATAAGAGAAAGCAAGGATTAGGACAAGTGTCCTAGTCACTTGCATGCATACTTCATACAAAACCAAGGTTTGCTACCATTTCTCTCATAGTTTACCAAAATTTTCACACACCTTGTTCTTCTCTCCTCCTCCCTTGCGTATACACCACCACCACAATAACACAATTGCCATCAAAAATTTTACTAATCATAATAATAACCACACATGTTTACTATGATTTCCTTATAAAATGAAGAAGTTTTGGAAGTTGTATTAAGAGGATTTTTTCAAGAAGTTTTCACACATTTTGGGGGCTGGAAATAAATCAAGATTTCATCAACTTACTTTGGGTAAAAATAATGGTGATCACAAATTATAAGGGTGAAGACCAAGTTTGAAGTTGAAGTTTCATCTATTTTCTTTGATCATTTGATCATCATCACCATTTTTCTTGTGGTAAAACCTTCATAAGTTTTGTTATCATTTTATTTCTATTTCATTATGTGTATATACATGTATTGTATTTTGATGATCAAGTAATAAAAAGTAGCATGCATGTGTAGATCTAGGGTGAAAATGACTAAATCAACCACTAAAACTTGTTAGAACTCATTAGAAATTTAGGCTGTTGTAAACAGTAAGTTCTGGATTTTTACATAAGTATTAGACTTGATTTGATTTACCTAGGTTGTAGAGAATGAGTGAGGGATAATTGGCTTAATTTGGATTACTCAATGGAAAGAGAAAAATTGACAAGTTCATGATGTTTTACCAAAAGTAATCAAATCTGACCTTTTATAAACTTTGATGTTTAGGGTATAAATTTTAAGATAGGTAGGTAGTTTTGAGGCTAACGGGTATCAACGTAAAATAAAACGAGAGTTAAGACGAAACCACGAGGTGAAAACGAATATGATAAAAATAATTCAACATTAAACGGGATACTTTTCTGAAAAGTTTAATTTACGTAATGTTCAAGACGAATAATTGTTTTAATCATAGCTCGCAATTAATTAAAACGACGATTTCAATAAAATGTCTAAATGTAAATAAAAGTAACTTGTTTAAAATTTATAAATTAATTATGAGATTATTAAATAGTAGTGACCTTAAATTCGGGTTCTTACAATACCATTTACGGTTTATAAATTATGACTATTTTCGTAAATATAAAAGTATACAAAATTTACTACTACCCGAACACTATACTTTGTAAAGCGATTTTTGTCACTAAAACCCGAGGTGGTAGGACCCACTTCTTGGGAGTTTTAAAATGCTAACATACTGATAATAAAAGTATCCCGACCTTGAGACCCGAAAGATTATAACAAGAGTCATATATAAGCTTAAATGAGCCAGAAGGCCTTATTGGGCCACTAGGCCCAATGTAACAAATTGGACTCTATGGACTTAGCTTTAGGCCCAATCCACTTGGACCTAACTAATGGGCTAGGACCTGGTCTTTGAGTGATAATATCAACTTAATAACTTAATGGGCTTGCTTAATGGGCCTATTGGGCTTTTTGGACTAAATTATGAGTAAGTGGGCTAATAATAAAACAAACTAAAAACCTAGAAAACTTTAAGTGTGAAATAATTATATTTCAAGAGCAAGATCATCATATAAACTACATGTATACATATACTTATTTAATTTATGAATTATCATTAATTTTTATCGACTAGAAACCTAAGACCCGTTACAATTTGTATAGGTCTTGGTTGATTGACGCGCCTACTTCCGAAGTTTTTATTCATTCATATTCTCGTCTGACATCACTAAGTGAGTTCATAGCCTCGCATTTTAATACTTTAATTGTTTTATAAACCCGCGAGGGGGATAACATGCTTGTTTTTAAAAATAGAACACAAGGGACCCGAATGTATGCTAGTAGCTTTGATTATTATAAGTTAGCTTAACTCGCTAGATAAAAGACCCATAAAAATCATGAATTGTTAACTACCGGGTAATGGTAGACGCTTATACATGAAATAGTACTATTTGGAGGTTGCCACCTCCAATCCATGACGACTGGCTATCGTCTCGTGTCGAGAAAATGACACCACGGATGCGTTGTATAGAGATTAATATGCACTCATAGTGAGGGTGCATAGTGGGCATTTATTATATGGTAACGTTCAATGTCATGAGGCTTATAATAATCCCCCTATAACTTTGTCTGATCCACATCATTATATCCTGATGAATTTTGAGAAATGATACTTGTGTTCGGAAAATTTTATTGTTTATATATATATATATAAACTCTATGGATTCACTCAACATTATTGTTGACTTTTAGCATGTTTTATCTCAGGTCCTTGAAGGTAATTCGGCGATGGAGATTTTGGTTGTCGCTTATGGAAACCTAAATGTTTTGAAGGCCCATTAAATAAAAGTCATTCGAAGATGATTTGTAAAAATGTAGTATGAATTATGAAATAATTTGGGACCTATGATGTAAACTTTTATTTTAAATAAATGTATTTAAAAACCTCTCTTTTCGAGTCGTTTTCTATGCTTGAGTTGTTATATTATGACGTAGCACCCCAGATGACCCTTCCACTGAGATATATTAAAATGTGGGTGTTACACATGCCGTCTTGAATAATGGCTTGGTTTCTTAGATTAGAGGAAGATCTGAGTTGATTATTGGTAGTAGGAAATCTTGAAGAAGCTACAGTTGTTAGAAAATCCATTACTTTATTGAGACAAGCAATCGGATCATCTCCAGGAGAAAACACAAGAACAAAAAAACCTGACTCTACCAATGGTGACTCAATCATAAGTTATGTAGGAGCTTGAGGTGATTAAGAAGCAACTTGTGGAGTTACTTGTGGAATAGTTGAGGTTTGATGATTCATATGAGACTGAAATATGTGTGATGGTGGAATCGATGAATGATTGAATTGAGCTTGTGATGGATAATGAGATGAGTAATGTTGATTGGGTTGAATTGATGCATGTTGTGATGGTGAAAACTGTTGTTGAAGTTGAGGATTGTTGTAAGATGATTGATAAGGGTTAAAGTGAGGTGGTGTCATTTGTTGATTTGCAACGAAGGCAAGTGGATCTTGATTGCATTCACACATAATACGGATTTCATTGGCATGGAGTTCATGTTGTTCAAGATATGCATGAAGCTGATCAAAGTTGGTGGTATGCAAATCTTTAACAAGCTTGACATCAGTCACAAATTTACTCCATTCAGGTGGAAGACTATTTAAGAACTTGGTATTAACTTGAAACTGCTCCATTTTCATCTTGTAGATATTCATATCATTGATCAGCTGAGTAAATCTCAAGTAATACGTATGAAGTGATTCCCCCTTGATGTGTGTAAACTTATCGAATGCATCATACAACTTACATTCTCTTTCCTGCTTTGTCAAAGAAGTACCTTGCATCAGTAATTGAACTCTCTCCCATAAGTCTTTAGCAACTCTGTGATGATTCACAAGTGAATAGATGTCAGCAGGAAGACCTTGAAGAATGATATTGGTAGCTTTCATGTCACAATCTGCTTGAATTTTCTCAGCAGCAGATAATTCAGCATATTTCTTCGTTCTGATCACTCCACGAATCAAGTATCATTCTTCCATGCTCTTAATTTTGCATGTATAATACCATTCTACTCTTCCACGAATCATATAGGTCTTTGTCCAACATGGGTGGACGATTGTCAGCACCGGAGAGTATCATGTACTCAGCAAGAGTATTCTTTTGTCCAAGTGAAATCATTGGATCCATTAATGTTATAAGATTAAAATGATCGGACAGTGATTGGAGGTTGTTGTGTTAAAGTGAGTATTGATTAATGAAGTTTGAGTCTTTCAGAATACACGAGATTTTACAATTCTTGATAAAACTAAGAAATCGAATCTTCATGGGATTTTACGAATCAAAGAACAACCGTATAATTCACTTAACAAACGTGTATAGTTCTCCTTAGTCAAACGTATAAATCTCCCAAGCAAAACATAAAATTTACAAAATGAAAGGTGTATAAATCGCCTGAACACTTTAGTGTATAGATCGCCTGACTAAAACACGTGTATAAATCGCCTGACTAAAACACATGTATAAATCACCTAACTATCTTGTATAAATTGCCTGACTAAACACGTGTATAAATCGCCTGACTAAAACACTCGTATAAATCGCTTGACTAGTGTATAAATCGCCCAATACACTACAAAACTCAAAAATCAAAAATCTTAAAAAGACACACTTTTTGACGTTTTTACCCGATTTTTCTTGTACAACTTAACTATCTAAGACTATTAGAACCTTAAAACACAAACTTTAACGTTTTTCACACGAAAAAATTGAAATCAAGATGATTGGTACAAAACCCTCTTTTTAACCAAAAAGACTCAAAAGATGATATTTTTATGGTTTTTAAAAGTTTTTCTTGTACTTCTTGTCTATACTAAGATAACCAAGCAAGAAAGTTATGATCTTTATGATTTTTAAACCCTCAAAAAGTGAAAACTTTTTGAATGGATTTGAACCAAAACACTAGTAAAACAAGTAGATAAAACGCACACAAACACCCCATGGCTCTTGATACCAATTGTAGAATAATCTAACACAATTATGGAATGATTCACTTGGAGTTTTAGAGAGAGAAATAGGTGGTTGGATGAACACTTAGAGAGAGAAAGAAGATGGTAATATTAGCTTAGTGAAATGTAACAAATGAACAACCAACACCCTCTCCAAGCTATGGAGAGGGTACTTATACTCTAGTCTTGGCCGGCCATGGACCCTTAGTGGGCTTATCCATGGGCCTTTGGCCCGGTTAGCTTTATAACTTAACCTTACAACTTACTACGAGCTATGACTAACTATATTGGTAGTGACCGACACTTTTTCGTATTTCTAACAATCTCCCCCTAAGGGAGGTCACTCCAATTTACAAAAATTTAAACTTAGCATACTATGCTTTCACTTCGGTCTTGAGCTCGTAGTCTTTAACTTTAATCATTAACTTGTGATTTGATGTAGTGATCATTGACTTTTGATGTGAGCTTGTTCCTTTGTCTTGACATGAATGTGATCTTTGAGCTTCTTGAAATCATCAACCAAGTATAATCTCGTTTCGCCATCTTGTAAACTTTGCCATCTCGTGAACTTGTGACTTCTGGACCGACATGCTCATACCTTTCTTGATTTGATAATCTTGAAAAGCTTTAATAATGCATCTTTCTTGAATTTCTTTAACTTTAACACTTTGTCGCTTCAAGAAGGACGTATGGTATTAGAGTAGCGGAGTTCTAAACGCAGTCTTTGGAATGTCATCCTCATGCACTCTCAGCTGATGGTATCCAGACCTAAGATTTATCTTTGAGAAAAACTGCGACTCGAGCAGTTGGTCGAATAGATCATCAATCATAGGAAGCGGATAATGATTCTTAACAGTCAACTTGTTCAATCCAGCCCCCAACCCACCCCCCCCCCCCCCCTCTAAGTAATATATACACAATCCTAAAAGAATCCTTCTTTTTCACAAACAAAACCGGTGCTCCCCAAGGCGACGAGCTTGGTCGAATGAAACCTTTGTCCTGGAGTTCCTTGAGTTGTCCCGACAACTCCTCCAATTCAAAACGTGCCAAACGATAGAGAGACTTTGCAACCAGTACAGCTCCAGGGATTAACACAATGAACTCAATTTCCCAAAGAGGTGGCAATCCTAATAAATCATCCGAAAATACCTTGGGAAAGTCTCTAACCACAACAATCTCTTCTTGTTTCTTATCTTTAATCTTAGTACTCATCAAAAGTCTCATTTTCTCTTCCGGTCTTTCTCCTAATACTCTAAGCACCTTGCCATTTAGTAGTGGTATCCTCACTACTTTCTCATGACAAATTATTTTAGCCTTGTGATTAGACAACCAATCCATACCTATAATCACATCAAAACTCACATGCCCGAAAGGTATCAAATCGATGTCAAAGACATGACCCTCGATTTCTAGTTTGCAACCCTTAATAACCTTATCAATCTCTATTAGCTGCCCGCTAGCTATATCAATCTCATATTTGAAACCTAATTCACTAGGCTCTATGCCTAACAGAGATATCAAAGTAGTGGAAACAAAGCTATAGTCGGCACCAAAGTCAAATAAGGTAGTGGCAAAATGATTGTTTAAAGTAAATGTACCCGTCACAGTGTTCGGATCCTAGAGAGCTTCCTCTACTCCCAACATGAATGCCCTACCCCTAGCTTGGTTCCCTTGGTTTCCATGACCCTGACCCCCGTTATTAGCAACAACTTGGTTTAGATGGTTTCCTTTCGGTCCTTGTGCTCTATTCAATCTAGGACAAGCTAACCTGAAATGGTCGGTACTACCACACTCGTAACATGCCCTAATAGTTGGGTTTCTAGCGTTGACGGGATTCACATTCCTAGGCACGTCTCTATAATCCTTTGCCAAATAACCCGAGCGGTTACAGTTGAAGCATGTTCGACAAGGCCCTCCAGGTGCATGGTAGGAGTTGCAGGTGGTACACTTGGGCCAAGAACCCGTATTCTCTCTTCCTACATGGTTTATGGTTGTAGCAAAAGCATTTCCAGTCCTAGTTCTCTTGTTATCATCCCTACCATTCTTATCCTTGCTAGGTTCTCCCATATTTCCTCTTTTCTTAACCTTCTTAATTGATCCATTCCCAACAGCCTCATCGGTCAATGCACCCGAAATCTACACAGCCTTCTGCATAGTCTTTGACTCTGTTGCTGCTACCATCCTACGGATCTGTAAAGCAAGGTCATACACGTACCTCTTAATCTTCCTACTTTATGGAGTCACTAAGTGAGGAACTAACCTAGCCAACTCATGAAACCTATCAGTATCCGCAGCATGGCCAGCCCCAACCATGGCATGATTCCACAACTCAGTTTCTAACTTTTGCATCTCATGACTAGGACAAAACTCTTCTATCATCATAAACTTAAAGTCATTCCATGACATGCTAACAGCAACTTCTCGACTTAGCGTGCGGACCTGAGAGTTCCACCACATTAAAGCCTTACCTACAAATGAACCAGCAGTGTATTTCACTTTTTGGTCAATACTACAACCACTCATATCTTGCACGGACTCCATTTTCTCAATCCATTAAGTAAGAACTACATCACCTCCCTTACCATCATATTCCTTAGGGTTACAAGCTAAGAACTCCTTATATGAACAACCTACCCGGTTTCCATTCAGTAACACATTCCTAACGTTCTCTTGAACATTCTCATTAACCACATTACCATTTTGATTTCCAACATTTTCTTGGTTACCAACCTGAGCTAGAATGGCGGGTAAGAGGTTCTGCAATTGTTAGGCAATGATCATCGAGAAGTCGGGTGCTCCTCCCACACCCAATTGACTCCCTCTACATTCCTATTGACTCCCTCTATGCCCCCATTAGCTCCTACTCCTTGGTCATTCCCTTGACCATTCAATTCGTCAACATGGTCATCATTACCTCCCCTAGGTCCTCTACCCCTCCCACCTCTACCAACTCGTTCACCCGTTCCCCCTCCTTGTGATTCGACAATAGGTCGGCCAGCACTTTAAGTCCACATCCTTGGCGGCATTATCTACATGAGGTAGAATATGGGCAACGTTAGGTAGGTAGGAAGACTAACATATATATATAATATCTTACTAGGTATATAATTATACATATAATACCCCCTTATGATGTCAACATCAATTTGTGTGAACAGTATTACCAAGTACGAGTAAGTTGTGATACTTTTATAACTATGTTGGCCACCGTATTTATATCTGCATCCTTTCCCAGTCATACACAGTATTAAGCTCACACATTTCAATGACTGACATAACTAAAGCATCAAACCGCTAACACGCGAAAGCAAGCAAAAGCGGAACACAGCACACATATATAACAACCCGTAATTTTCCAATATTTTCATCAATGTAATATCTACTTACTATATTAAGTACAACCTTTTTCACGGGAATATTTTTTGTTTTTATTTCATTCCATTATGTAAGCTAGTTTACATTTCTAAAGTAAACGAGCTCACGTAACTAACTATGCCTATTCCATCTATGTTTACATCAGGTAAACATCTTAATATGTCAAGTTTATATCTTAATATTAATTTTACAAAGTACATTATCCATTTAACATACTTTTCAAAATGTTATTTCAAATCAAGCATTAAACGTTAACGTTTAGTTCAAAACCCTAATTATATGTACCGTATACATATAAAATGAATGTGCAAGCCTTTAAAGCATGTGTACAAGTGTACAATGCACCATATTTGAATAACTTTTCCCTCCAAAACAACGTACAACTTTCTAAAGCTCAATGTACAAGTTAATAATGCAAGAAAGTCAAACTAGGTCATTTTACCTCCAAATTCATTCTAGTTTCTTACCACCACTTTAACACAAGGTACAAGCACTTAATGCATGACTCCTAAACCCTAAACTTAAACCCTAAGTCATCTAAAACCCTAAACCCTAAACAAAACCCTAAAACCCTAATTTTACTTTAAACCTAAAACTAGGCCCTAAAACATAAAACTAAACCCTAAACCTTAATCCTAACACTAATCCTAAACCCTAAACTATCTTAAACCCTAACCATAACACGAATTAAAGCCCTAAAACCATAACCCGAAATGAAATGAACCCGACACCCCTTTTCTTGCATTTTTACCCATTTTTTAGCAACCAAGCACCTTAAGCACCTCCCTTGCATCACCATGACATCACCTAGCAGCCACCCTAACACCTTACAAGCATCTTCATCACTATCCTTAAGCTCCAAGGCTTCTAGACACCTCCTTGTCACCTCCTTGTAGCCGAAAACCCTCATACACCTTCCATTTTGCAAATCTACACTTCTAGCTCACAACACTCACCCTATAGACTCCATTCGTCATTTATTTATAGCTCTTGACACCTTTCATAGCTAAAACTTGGGCACCAAGGGTGTTTCAACCCTATAAATAGCCGAATCCATGCAAACCATTCAAACACACCTCAAAACTCATTAAGTACAACAATGGAGTCTTAACTCAGATCAAGAAGGATAAAGTGAAGTCCCTAAGCTTAGAATAGAAGCCAAGAATCAATAAAAAGGAGCCCCTGAAGTCTTTACTAGGCGTACGAACCCGAAAACCCCATTTCAACCCATTTCTAGTTCAAGTAAGCTTAGTTCTTGTTCAATAAGCTTATAATCTATATTAGAATGTTCATAATACTCTTAAGATCATATATGAACTCTTGTTTGAAGCTTTGAATCCTCAAACCCATGTGTTTATTATTAAAACCCTAAAAATGACCCGTTTTGATTTTCTAGCTAACGAATCCTTTTTCTAAACTTTTGTTACGTTAGAACATCTTATTTTTGCTTATTCTAATAAGCTATAACCTGCAAATATCATTTGGAATCCTAAAATAAGCTTGCATGGCTTTTTGGACTTGATTTGAAAATTATTTCCATGCAAGGGGTATATATCGTAACTTTCTAAAAATTATAACTAAAGGGGCTGAAAATATTATATTCCTAAAGTTATAACTATAAGGACCTATCTTGCCAAGTTTCCATGTTAAAGGTTTAAATTATATATACTTTATACATAAAGGACTAAATTTGTAAAAGTTTATAAACCAATGGTATATATTGCCATTTTTGTATTCTTAATATTTTTATACAAATTATAAAAATATATATTAATATTATAAAACTCGATTTTATCAAAACCCGACACATTAATCGTTATTAATCATCGATCGACGCATTATAAATCAATTACGTTATATATTTAACGTAATTTATCACTGACTAGCTTTTGAAGAAACTTAAAATCTTATCGTATCACGTTACTAGGGAGTTTCATGTGAGGGGTTCCATTTCAGTATTTGTTTTGACGAGTTTGTTGGGTTTACGATTTAAAGTGCCTTGGCTCCTCAAACAATACTACATGGCCTCTGGATTATGATAGCCCGAACAGTGATACAATATTTCCATAAATTGATAAATCAAACATGTACGTTAAACATCATGAAGTTTTGAAACATAAACCGTCACACTAAGACTTGACATATTACCCCAAGTTGCGTGGCGAAGCCGTTACTTTTACCTATTATACTTTTGCCATCAATTAGATTTCCTGATACTATTAAGGTGAAGTTTATAGCCTCGCCTTTACTTATTTACATGTTTTATAAACCCGTGAGGGGGATACATGCTTGTTTTATACATATTAAACACAAGTGATTTTGATATGTGATATGGTTCCATCACTGTGAATAGTCCCATCTTTATATGTTTTCTAAATCCCGTGGGGGATTCATGCTATAAACTATGAATACAAGTGTTTTTCCAATTATATGTTATCTTGATATATTATTGCCTAAGTTACCTCCATTTTACCATAAGACATCCCAGTATCTCTTTGGGTAATAGCTCCTAGTATCTCTTTAGGTAATATCTCCCAGTATCTCTTTCGGTAGTAGCTCCCTGTATCTCTTTGGGTAGTAGCTCCCAGTATGTCTTCGGATAGAGGCTCCCAGTTCTATTGAGTTTAAATATGTGATTCATGAGCAATCTCCATACACTCCATTTTCCTACAAATCTATAAAAGTATGCAGAACTACGTGATAGACTTAAGAAATCACAAGCTTTAAAACACCCTATTCTCCCATTTTTAAAATCTTTTTCAGATTTTATTTTATTTATTTTTTATTTTATTTTATTTTTTAAGAACCTAGAATATTTCGATTTTTGTTATTTCCATAACTGTTAGGGATCATAGAACAAGATGCATTTCGATCCGAGAATGCCCCATAAAGGATAAATTCATCGTCCCCAGAGCTTTTCACTTAGAGTTCAACAACCAGCTTACGAGACGGAACAACTCAAAGATAAATATCATACTAAAAATGCTAACACCACTGAACTCATATTTCCGTTCCACACTGTGAACTTTTCACTCCCGACAATTCTTTAATTACTCTTAGGTGATATAGTGTCTATTTTGAATCTTTTCAACTCTATGCATCAAACGTTTTCTGCAAATACTATGCTTTTCATGTTCCACCCGAGAACCTAATAAGTCTTTCAATGTCGAGATCATCCCCCTCCCAAATGTTAGTCGACTTCGTCACGCACATCCCAACCTTTCGGCTAAGTGATCAGGCTTTGACACCCCACAGAGACTAGTATCGGGATCTCTCACGGACCTCATTAGATTTCAAAAACACTCCATGGTTTTCCTCCCGAATATACATAGTCTTATAAAATAGAATGTCAAAGTTCAAAAGCATGTTTGTAATTTAACACAAAAGAAACTTATTTATTAATTTAACCTTCTAATATCAAACATTTATCATTGTATACCCCTCGACCTTTTTTAGAAGGCTGCAACAACGGTTTGTGAGTCCGGATAGATGCAGCAAACTTTTTCAGTCTCGGTATTTTTATAACTTACTTATGGGCTTTCTTTAGAAGACTAACACATTCGGTTGTGAGCCGGCAAGAGGTTGGTAAACTGTCTCATCAATCAGCCCAAATTTTGTATTTTAATATTATTATATTTCTTTTTTTCATTATTTCATCACATCTCTCTATTTTTTTTTATAGAAGAACATCTTTTGAAAAATTCAAGTACAAAGTTTTGAACTCAAGACTAAATCATTTGCTATATATCTACATTAAAAATTATTGATATTAATTTATATCTCTCCAAAACTAGCACGTATTATTAATCCGGTCTTAAAAAACACACTTATGTGTTTAGATTTAAAACCACAAATTAATACATGAGCCTCTCTAAGAACTTCGCGCCAATCATCCTTGTTTTACATCACTACTCATACACTTAACTCTATCATTCTTTTTGTTCTTCGCGAATATCAACGAACGCTAGCCTAAAAGTAAAGTGGAACAAGCTAGAGCTCAACACGCTCGATCAGGTCAAAATTTATTCTTATTCTACCCAGCAGAAAAGTCAAAAATTGTGACAAAACAAATATTTATTTTTGTAAAATTTTAAATTTTTGTGGAAAAATGGGGTACGTGAGCACAATGGCTGCAGGCATAATCAAAATCAAGTAGATCCCCATCCCCCATAACTAGACAGTTTAGACCATTGTCCTCTAAGTTATAAGAAAGTGCTCTACGTAATCCTAAAGGACCTACAAGTAAATTCCAATACAAACCGTTCTATTAAAGTACATTCTTAAAGATAAACGATAGTTGATAAGATAGAAAGTCGAATTTCCCCAAACTAATGGCAAGCAAATGCTAGGAAGCTCGAGTGGACCGGGACAAAACACCGAACACGAGAGTCTTCAGAAAATATTGGGTAAATCCTACAAAAATTCACAAGCACAAACAACAAGAAACGGAACAGTACAAGCATCCTCACATCATAAAGAAATAAGGAAAGAAAAATAAACAGAAGGATAAGCATGGGGTGCCTCCCTCAAAGCGCTTGTTAGAGGTCCAATCACTAGTCTACACAGTGCCACTCGTGACGTCCATATGCATCATCATAGCGCGAGATGTGCGACTCCAAGTATAGCGTGAGAGTTACCAGGCTCATTGTGATGCACTAGCCTCTGGCACCGACATAAATCACTCATGATTCTTCTCTTGACACTACACCTCATACATAGAGACATCTGATGCTCATACACAACTTACACGACACCACACCTCTGTGAGGCCATTCTGTAGACCGAACCTCTTACACAGTCATATCAGAGGATCACCGAATCGCCATCCAGTCTTACGCGAGTACGACACACACCATCACGACAGGATCTTATCTATCTCTATATATCTCTCTATATATCATCTATTAAGCTCACGGCACTAAGATAGTCGACTACTAGTCACTTATTCGCACGATCACGAGACATAGCTATCTCTTCTGTCTCTCCATCCTACACAACAGTCTCGTCCATTTCTAACTGAGCCTCACAAACGACGAGAAATCCTCTCATAACTCTCGCATACACTCATCGTTTGTTCATATGAACTTAGTGCAATCAACTATTTAGCTAGACATGGTCTTGCTCGAGGTCTCCCTAAGATAAAGTTTGAAAAGGACCATCTGTGTTCTACATGTGCAATGGGCAAAAGAAAGACAAAAAGAGCGCTCACAAACCTCATACTTGACACGATACCGACTCTCACAACAACAACACGTCATCTCTATATCACGCACATCTAACTCTCACATGGAAGCGCGCGATACTTATATGTACGAGCACATCTTTTTCTATCATCTACGTTATTGCAGATGACATCAAAGAGTTCACTCACACCACATTAAAGCGCATACAGACTCCTCGAGCAACATTTGACTCTCGAGAGTCTACTCTCACATATCTTGAGTACAGCACCATCAGGACAGCGAGCGAGTAGAGCTCTCGACAACGGTACGACACAGATGGTCACCTGCGCAACATTCTTACTGCTATCCAAAGTAGACTCACGAACGACGTCCTCGCGCGTAGCTTGCTTACAATGCGCGATCCTGATTCTGAGTCATACATTCAACGCACACCGTGACTCACCTCCGTAGAGCACTACGATAAGTCTTCTGTGGTTAGCGTGTACACCCGATTTGTGCGATGCTCAACATGTCTCAGAGCTAGTCACAGACACGATATCGCTCGAAGAACATCTATCAGTGACAACACACTGTCTTCACGTACCGACTCAAACATCGCCACTTCCTATCCATCCGATAGTCGTGAGTATCACCCTCATAGACACACAATCGTACATCTCTCCAGTTGCTCTACTGCCAGCTCTCATCCGAAGTTAGACACACCACTATCTATTTCCCACACATCATGTTATTGTGGGATGCGAGATCTATGGAGCGCACGAACAGACAGGAGTGCAACCAGGGCGATGTTACACCAAGAGACATTGTATGCATCGTACGTTGCTATCTCCGAGCGTCTACTCTGAGACAAACACATCGCACTCATTAGGCATTCTATCGACATACACCACTTCCTGACTGAGATCTAACACCTATATGCCTTCTTTCTGGCGAGAGAGTCCACTTCAGATACGAGCTGACAGCAGGGCACCCGAGAGAGTGCGACCTCTGGTGGGACCAAGTATACGCGCCCGACAGGCTAGAGACTTTAGAATTAATGATCACTCTATCTCAGCGAAGCTACCAACTCGACGCCACAAAGGACAGCAGCTGATTATGTCGGTCACACTACAGACCTTCGTAGCTGCCTCACATATCAATTAATGGATACACATAAAATGTATCTCAATCTGGATTATCACAGGACACATCTATGATTGAGTTTGATGGCACTCATCAGCACTACTATTTATGATATCACGTATCTATGTGACAAGGAATGTCACAGACAAAGGTACCCTCATCATACAACCAACCATCGTCACTTACGCGTCTTAAATCACTCTCTAATTTTGTATAGCTATCAGCGTTGAGCGTGTTCAGATGGTAGTTGGACAGTCTTGTTTCACTAACGGGCGAGATGTTGTATATAATTGTATTAGCAATGGACATATAGAGCTAAAGCTACTCTAAGTACTGATCTTATTCGGGCGTGTGATATCAATACTCGCGAGGTGGGACTCCATAGTCAGGGAGGATTTGACGAGTAGGGTGTCACATCGAGAGTGTCATGAGAGGGGCGGATCAGTGGCTAGCGCGATAGAGAGAGAGCATTACTCGACTGTGGGGTGGATACCATTGTCACTAGTCAACAATCGATGTACACTTCCTATTATCACACAATGAATAGAGACAGTGAGTGGGTAGAGAACTTAGTCATAAACACACTCACAAATTTTTATGTTTGATAATTTATTATCTGTAAGCGAGGCTCAGGCTAGTACTGTGTATTGTAGGTATTTGTGTTGATATAACAAGATATTTAGTAGTATTACAGCAGGAAGGATGTGGCTTTGCGACACATTATGGGCGACACATTTCGATGCGACACAGTGCAGGTAAGTTCATAGTACGCACATATACAGATGCGCGGTGCAGAGTGTGTCTATTAGCATGTTATGAGACTCGGTATGCAGATCATGATTAGGGGCATTACACACGATTTGCGGGCACATTCAATATTTTGAGTGAGTCTTTAGAGTAGAGAGATTCATAGCACAACGTGGACATATTAGAGTTGCAGTGGGTGTCCACATGACACGAGACGGTGGTGATGTAGACGTTTTCCTCAGTTTATACATCACAAGGTATCGATTACATAAGGTCATAAAGGTGAGTAGTTGTAACGGACATTAGTATGTTGTCGATGAGACATCATATAATAGCGGAACGTTGACTTAATATGCAGATAGAGACTAATTAACAGTCATGATACCAATAGACGAGTATTTGAGAGAGTGAGAGAGACAGTACACATCTGTCCATAGTACACTGTTGATGGATCGCACTGGTGACATATTACAAAGGATGGAGGTGCAGGATCTTCTTCTCTATTGGGATGTAGGGTGGTGAGTTGAAGGTTTGTGTGAGGATTTTTGGTGATAGGTATGTGAGTGGATTATATTGAATGGTAATGTTTTTGTAAGTTGGTCTGTGTGGTTAGGAGTATTCTGAGGATTGTACAGTCATTAAGAGATGGAGAGAATAACAATATGTAGATCAGAGAGTATAGCAGCGTTGTTTTTGTTTGTCATTCGAGAGTGACAGTACGTGGATCACTCGCACGAGTAGAGCGTCAGTGATATCGGCATGATATTAGTCTATCAGAGTGTTGAGGATAGTGATTGGATATGATGAGGTCTATACAACGTTAGGACTCACAGTATAGGATATGAACGTTTATTCGTCTTGAGATATGGCACAGGTGAGAGTTATATGTTATGACATATTGCAAGTATGGAGGTGATACAACGAATTTTTGGATGTGTCATTATGTGTACAGATCTAAAACTACGAGTCTTATTTAAGGTTGACTATATAGTGACACCGACGACAACAGTTGAGATGGTGTGGTTGGTGAGTCAGATTGTACATTATCGCGTGAGAGAAGAGTGAGACATAGATGAGGATTATTTTATGAGGCTCAGCAGATCATAGGATAGTGTATGTAAGATTAATGTGACAAGGATACACAGGAGTGTTTGTAGATGTAGTAATTGAGCGGATGCAGTATGACTGACATCTCTATGCTACTGATACTAGGGTTGTGTGCAGTATTTGAATCGTCACAAGGTGTGGATGTGAGACACAACGAGTGGAGTGTGCAAGATTTGTTATGATGAATGATAGACTGATGGTTGTTAGTGAGAAGTGAACTAATGGTCAGGAGTGGATAGCAGGTGATAATCTGTGAGTGGGGTAGAGGATCATATGTATCTGGATTTGGTGCTGCATTCTATCAGCTGGACGTGTATTAGATCAGTTATGTGATACGTAAAGAATCATTTTTATACAATATTTATATTTCACACTGGGGTTCTAGAGTATGATATATCACATGTGGAATAGATGAGTCTGACACATAGATAGATGTCACACGGATGTTACTGTGATCTGTATAATGAGATGATTGTGTAAGTCACACACATTGTTCAAAATTTTCTTATAGATGTCACACATGGGATATGATATGTATGTCTACTAGCAGCGTTGACGGAGTGAATTAATTTGTGGGTGACTTTGAGTCCAAGTGATCTAACACACAGAGTGTGTCTGTGTTTGTTATTGGGGGGATGGGAGTGAGTGCTAGAGAATGAGAGAGGTTATGTCAAGATCACGTACACATTAGGCGAGGATTATGTGGCGCAGATGAGTCAACAGGTCTCTAGTATGATCACACATTTAGAGTCAAAGTGATGTGTTGCAGATCGTATATGATACTCTGGCACTCGCGATATGCAGAAGGAAGGACAGCACCTGACGCGAGTATTCATAAAGGTAGAAGACTGGATAGGACATGTGGTCACAACAACGTGGAATTACTTGACTCTTGCCACAGAAAACAGTGAGTTAGAGCGTCATCACACTATGAGTAGGTCATCAGGGATGTCTGTGTCAGATGACAATATGTCATATCGATGAATGGGTTAAGTGGATTTGAGATGGTGTGATAGAAATTGGTGTTCGAAGATATATGATGTATATTATCACTCTCATGGACAATAGTGACAAGAGAATGATCAGTTTAGAGGTAAGTGATGGGGGGAACGAGTGAAAGGTTAGTTATAGTATATCAACAACATAGATACTTGGTCATGTAACACTGTGAGCAATATAGTTTCGTAGGGACTGAAACTAGGGATGAATATCTGGTATGCGGCGGATTGCAATAGATAGGATAGTTACATGACGAACTGTGAGATTGATAGTTGGAGTGAGAGTTCTCTAGCAATTCACTTATGGTGGTCGATGCACTATCATGGTATCATGTGAGTGGGGGAGATTTTAAAGTGGAGTTGGTGTTATTATGAGGTAAGTATGGGAATGGGTTGATTTAACACTAGGATACACACACGTGTTTCTATAGGTTGGAGTGTAGAAGATTATAGTAGATTTGGGGCTCATAGAGATTGATCATGTATGACACTCACTGCTGTGTATCATTGACATGGTGTTGATGTTGCTTACTGAGTATAGAATTGCATCTATTAGGCATATCATAACATAAAACAGCTATGAGTATGTCTTATCAATCGTATCTGTGTGTGTAGAGAAGTATATACAGTACAGTATATAGCAGTGTACATGGATATCTGAGATAGTTATAGTCTATTCCACCGACTATGGATAGTGTGTTTGGCACTCACACACACGAGTCATGTGAATTTCATTAGAGGTGATGTGGATTGTTATCATGGGATTTGTGTAACGACAACTGGTATACAATACAGGAGAATAGCTAGTCACAATGTGAGATAGTGGACTGTTATCGATCAATTGTTGTGAGGGATGTGTGGAGTACATAGTGAGCCTTCTTCTTCGTGAGGGGTGACACAGAGTAATTAAATTGACATGTGACATATCAGTCATCATTACAATTATGCTACAATAGTGAGTAGACCCTATACATCTTGATATTATACGAGAACGTCACAGATGTATAAGAAGAATTTGTGCTCTATGTTATATATTTGGGAAGTTATCAACTACACGTCTTATGATGATAACTATCTGTTAGTGTTTGATACTTACATGACGATTTCAGAGTTTACACTTTTGAGATATAGTTAGAGGACAGTCTTCACTCACTGTCGCTTGAGGATATGCAGTGAGTAAGTGGATGTTGATTTAGAGGTTTTTTAGTAGTGATACACAGTGAGAGGTGTTGGGGGTCAGCAGTCTCACTGGGTGACGATTTGGAGGATATAAGCAGACTGGACACACATGTTGTGTGAGTGTGTTGGAGAGGGGAGGATATTGAGATTTGGTATAGTGGTGTGAAGAGTGATGAGGAGTTATTGGGCTCGACACAAATTAGTCAGTGATTAGTCTACAGTGTTAATTGAGACTTTGGATGGGAGCACACGGAGATGTGTGGTGTATAGTATTCGAGGAGTTTTTTTATTTTTCAGAAAACTTTTATAAAATCAAAATACAAAAATATAAAATATTTAAAACTAAAGAAAAAATTAAAAAAATGAGAAAAATACAAAAAGAGGTAATAATGGCATGTCTTCTGAAAATTGATAACATTTACGGTCTTAGAAATGTCATTCAATAATGATACGAGGCTGTAAATGAAGTTCGAGCAGAATTTCCAAATGTTTTTCAAAACATGCCAATGGCTTGCTATTATTTCAGATAGCAACCTGGTCATCATCTTAAAGGCAAGTATTCCGTTAAAAAGGAAACTTGACCTCACAACGGGAATTTATTCTCGGGCATGGTCTACTTAATGACCATGCAAAGGCTTGTGATTACTTTGCATCACAACCCGTGCTTCCTATGTTTCCATAAGTGTACGTGTTAGTGCGCTTATGAGTAAAAATAAGAAAAATCTTATTTTATGGTATTTGATTTTCACAACAAAACATTAAGTCAACGGAAAACACTTTTAAAAGACATTTGACCACTCAGACAACGACTACAGCTCTTTAAATAGAAAACGGGTCACTGTTTGAGGGGGAGAAAATGTCAAATATCTTCTTCATAATAAAAATGTGCTCATAAAGAAAAAGGTTTTAAATAATAACGGAATTATGTGTGCCTTATATGTTATGTGCTTATGCCTTTAGGGAGTAAAAGTGTGAATTAAGTGATTAGGTATGCTAGTTAAAACATTAGGGACTAATTGTGCTAATTGTTGAACTTGCATTGACTAATAAAACTTATTAATGAAAATTAAAAGAGTTAAGAAACTTGAAGGGGCAAATGTGTCAAAAAACAATAAATGTTTATAAAATCATTCACCCACCCGTTCCTTACACACACAAACACACACTTAAAAATTCATTTCCCTCCCATCCTCACTCGCACGATCGTCATCCTCAATCCATCTTCTCAAGTGTTTTTCAAGCCTAAGGTAAAACTAAAAAACCTGTTTAACACTTCCTAAACATGTCATACCTCGAAGGAATTAGGATTTCATTCAATTTTGAACTCGAAAACCCTAATTCTTGAATTAAGGTTTCTCAAAATCAAAAGTGCATAAATCATCAAATTGATTAAGGGGTTATGATTGCGTTGGAGTATAGAAGACTCGTTTAATGCAGTTTTATGTGTGGTTGTCATATGAATGAGATAAGCTAGATTCTTTGTTCAAAAATTTAGGTTTTTGGGAGATATTGTAAAATGTTTGTGGGTTTTATAATAGAATGCTTGTTTATCTATTCTAGAGTGAGTTTGAATGATAAAATCATACCCTTGTTTGTAGTTTCTTAAATATATGTGCTAAATGTTTTCTCGTGATCGTTTTTTGTTAAATCTTGATGAAACTGCGTCTAATTGTTGCTATTGTTGAGCCTAAAGGTTATCCTCATGATAAGAATTCTAAAGTAACAAGTAAAATGCTTAAAATTCATGTTTGTGCAATTTTTGTTAAGGAACCGAACAACCTGCTTGGTTAATGAACCGAACAACTACTTTGTTTAGGGAACCAAACAACTTGGATAGTTAAGGAACCGAACAACCTGATTGGTACTGGAACTGAACAACTTGTTTAAGTTAAGGAACCGAACAACCTGTTTAGTTAAGTAACCGAACAACTAATTTGATTAGGGAACCAAACAACTTGGTTTGCTAAGAAATGAACCAACCTGCTTGGTTAAGGAACCAAACAACTATTTGTTTAGGGATTACCGAACAAAATGTGGATTGTTAAGGAGCGAACAACCTGATTGGTACTGGAACCGAACAACTTGTTTAAGTTAAGGAACCGAACAACCTGTTTGGTTAAGGAACCGAACAACTTGTTTCATTAAGGAATCGAACAACTAGTTTTTCTTAAGGAACTGAACAACTGTTTCTTTTCTTTAGGAACCAATCTATTAGTGTTCATTAGAAGGTGGTTTATCTTACAAGACCAAAAACACTTAAGATCAATTTTCTAACTAGAAGGCAATTTAAAAATTGTTTTAGGGAATTAATTAAAATTGGTTAATTATTATCTTTAATCAAGTTAAACAGGCTTAATTGTGAGGTAAAACAAGGTTAACTAAAATTAGGCTTAAGATATCAAAATTCTCTAACTAGTTAGAAAGAACACGATTCCTAAATAGTCAAACCAGTTTCCTTAAATCCTTAAGCAATTTTGTCAATCTAAGTTGTCATTTAAAGAAATATATCTTAAAAGGTACTAAAAGTCTTAGAGTGCCTTATCCTTAAGAAATTTTTGCATCATGAATCAACTCAAAGTGCTCAATTGAAAGGTCTCTATAGTATATTGTATAAACATAAATTATATTGATCCCTTCTTAGCAGAATCATGGATAACACAAGAGCTCAACAAAAGGCACTGGATGATGAGTTTAGTGCCCCTGCTAACCGTTTCAAGAAGGGGAAAGGTAAATTCCTTCGACTAAGCTCTAATCTCAAATCCAAGGAACCTACTCTTCAAGTGGTATTAGATGCTCTCAAACTCACTCCATTCTACATAGCATTTGAGATCATTGCTGATGTACCAGAAATATACATGCAAGAGTTCTGGGTCACTGTCTCTAGACATCATTCTTCACTTCGTTTTAAGTTGAATGGCAAAAGTCATACTGTTACGTGGACAACTTGAGATAGCTCAGTTTTGCCCTAAACTCCCAAGTCAGATATTTGAAGAACCCCACTTGAAGAGGAGATTCTATCTTTTATTAGAGACCTTGGACACACTAGTGAAATCAAGTTTTTATCGGATGTCAACGTCAATCACATGCATTAACCATGGAGATCGTTTGCTGCCATAATCAACAAGTGTCTAAGTGGAAAAACTACTGTTCTGGAAAGTCTTTGTTTGTCACGTGCTCAAATTTCTCTGGGAATGTATCTTAACAAGACTATCTATTATGTCTACTTATTATGGGAAGATTTGGTGTATTAAGTGGAGAATAAGAATTCTAAGAAGAACAATGACATGTATTATCCATGATTCACCAAAGTCATTGTAGACTACTTTATGGCAAAGGATCAGGCAATTCCAAGGAGAAACAAGATGTTTTGGCACTATGCCAGGAATGACTTCATGTTCACCATAATAAGATTCATTACTAAACATCAGGACAAACAGGTATACGACGCTATTCTCCCTCAGCACTTGACCAACCAAGCCATGTTGAAGTCTGAAGCCTACATGACTTACCATGCTTATGCTGCTGGTGAAAAGACTCTAAAACCAAAATCTACAAAGAAGAAAGCTGATTCTGAATCATCTCCTAAGACGAAGCCTACTCAAGCTTCTAAAGGAAAAAGAATCAAGACTTCTGCTAAGGGAGATAAACCTGCCAAGAAGAAGCAATCTGCAACAAAGTCAAAAGGTTTAACAGTGCTATCTGAGGTTGCTTTGACTGAAGCTGAACAGATGAAGATTGGTCTTGAAAGAAGTAAGATACAAACTCACAGCTCTCACGTCAGTAGCTTAGGTGCAGATGAATGAACTTGTATCAAACCAGGGGTTCCCGATGTACCTACTTATGAATTTAATGATGAGAAAATCTCTTGGAAGTCTAGTGATGAAGAGGATGATGATGAAGTACGCTTAAATGATGATAATGATGATGACAATGATGATGATGAAGACAATGATGATAATGATGACGATATAATCAAGATGATGATGATCAAGAAGATGATGGTCAAGAAGATGACGATCAAGATGATGTTAATGAGCAAACTTATTCAGACAACGATGGTGATGACTTTGTTCATCCCAAGCTCTTAAATCAAGATCAAGAAATAAGGCATAATGAAGAAGAAAGTGATGAAGAAAATGTAAGGAAATTCAAGGTGCGAATGTTGATGAAGAAGAGTTGGATGAAGAAGAGACAAATGATGAAGATGAAGAGAATGAATTATACAGGGACGTGAACGTCAATCTGGAAGGACGAGATATTGAAATGACAGATGCTCAATAGACTAATGTTCAAACTACTCAAGTAATAGAAGATACTCATGTGATTATAACTTCGGTCAATCCTGAAGGTCAACAACAGAGTTCTTCTGTGTCATCTGCCTTCGTTTCTAACATGCTCAACCCCAGTCCAGATACAGGTATTGACTCTATATTTAATCTTAACACTGAGTCAACTTTACTGATAGATGTTTCGGTAACTACTATTGTTGAGCCACCTCTTTTGTCTACAACAACTCTTCCTCCACCACCCACTCCTCTCATCACACATATGCAACAAACACCAGTTCCTACACAAGCAACTGTTCCAAGCTCCTCCCTACAAGATCTTCCTAATTTTGGCTCTTTATTCGGGTTTGACCATAGACCAAAAACTTTGGAAAATAACTTCTCAGAGTTCAATTAAATGAATCAATTTGCTACAGCAGTTTCTTTCATTCCCAACATTGTTGATACGTACCTTGCCAGCAAGATGCATGAAGCCGTCAAACAGCTGTTCAGTCACAATCCAAAAAGACTCAGAGATGAACCCCAAGGCCTGAATGCAGACTTATCATTAAACTTGATGATAAACACTTAAGAAAAATAATCAAGGATCACAATCAAGAAACACAATTAAAGCACAAGTCTTAAGATCTTATCGAAATTGAGAAGATGTAATAAAACAACTTGAAGCAGAGGTTCTAACTCGTTCATACAATGAATCTAAGACATCTCATGCCATAGCAGCCAACCTATCCAAACTAGAACTGAAAAAGATTCTCACAGATAAGATGGAGAGCAATAAGTCAATCCACAGATCTGATGCACAAAAGAATCTCTACAAAGCATTGGTTGATGCTTACAAAAATGAAAAACTTATACTTGACACATATGGAGAAACTTTTTCATTTAAAAGACATCGAGATGAAGAGGATAAAGACGAAGAACCCTCCGCTGGATCAAACCGGGGGTCTAAGAGAAGAAGAGTGGGAAAAGAACCAGAGTCAACCAGTGCACCAAAGGAAAAGACATCCAAGACAACTGGAAAGTCAACTGAAGGGTCCAAATCTCATCAAAAGTCTACTGACGAGTCTGCTCAAGCAGAGGAGCCAATGCAAACTGCCAAAGATTTAGAAGAACCCACACATCAAGAGTTACTGAAGATCAACCTGATGAAGAGACCTCTCAGCTTCCTAATTGGTTTCAAAAACCAGCAAAACCTCCTACTCCCGATCGTGATTGGAACAAGACTTTGCTTGATGCTCATGGACCTGTTCAACCTTGGCTAAGCTCTTTGACCCAGATGGAAGATCCACGTGAGTCGTTTAATAAGATAATAGACACTCCTCTTGACTTCTTAGCATTCGTGATGAACCGGCTTAAAGTTGATACTTTAACTCCTGAATTATTAGCTGGTCCAACATTCGAGCTGATAAAAGGATCATGCAAGAGTCTGGTAGAACTTGAATATTTCTTTGAAGAAATCTACAAGGCAACCATTGATCAATTAGACTGGAACAATCCTGAAGGTCAGCAATATCTTCATGATCTGCGAAAACCACTACCATTGATATCTAATTCTCGAGGTCGTCGTGTCATACCTTTAGATCACTTCATCAACCATAACCTAGCGTATCTAAGTTGTGGTGTCTCAAGCCGTACATATACAACTTCAGTGACAAAGACAAAGGCTGCAGATTACAGGAATATCAAATGGATTAAAGATTTGGTCCTGAACACAATGTGAAGTCAAGTGCCGGTTAGCTATGACAAACATGCACTCGGGGGAATCTCACATTAGGGGCGAAAACGACAACAATTCTATGGATTTGCTGCTAACAGGGAATCTGCTCGGAGATGTCCTATCCAAACGGAAGAATCATTGCTGTCACAGCTTCAATATAGTGAATGGCATAATTTCAAGCATCTGGGTTGGGTCATTGTTCAGTAGAGATGTTGACAAGTTGTTTACATTAAAGATGGCGTTTTCAACAGGCTTCGCATCCAGACATCGGATGACATGAGCTTTTTTTCTTAATTCAAGGCAAGTTTGACAAAATCTCACTGTTGAAGAACGCCTAGCTTTTAATGTCTCCTTGCGAATGTTTATAAGAAGCGTTGTCATCCAAAGGCATGTGGAAGATCTTCATTAGTGTCGAGTAGGTTATTAAAAAAGCTAAAACTCATAAAAGCAGAATACCTACAGGATTCATACTCTTCAAGACAGAAGGGAAGCTTAGACAGCATACTCCAATCCAGAGGTTTCATTTACCAGAACAAAGGACAAGAAGAACAGATTCATGCGTATTGATGAACTACACAAGTTTAGTGACGGTCTACTCAATGATGTTCGGACTGCTCTTGATGATCATCTAAAGGGAATTCGGATGAAGTATCTGCCTCAGACTATCTGGAGACAAAGTGATAGAGATAAAGTAGGAGCTACGATCCAGGAAATTGATAAATATGTCCGCCTTAAGACAGGAGGATTATGCGCACGAGCTTGGCAGAATAGCAAATTTGATTAGTGGGAGAGTTAAGATGGGCAAGAACTTTCGATGCTGCAAAGGACCATTTGATTTTCATCATAATAAGTCCTCAATCATAACAGGTCTAACCTTGTACGTAATAAATAAAATTGTGAAATTTGTATAAAGGTAGTGTAGACATTTATGTTATATTAGAAGTGCTCGAGTACAAAAATTTTACAATTCTTAGTGTAAAATTCAAAAATTTAAATTATTGTTTGGGTGTTGTTGGTGTTTGGGTTGTGGTTGTGGGTTGTGTTGTTTTGTTGTGTGGGTGGTGTTGTTGTAGTTGGTGTGTGTGTGTTGGTGGAGTTTTAAAAAAATACCAAAACACAAACAAAAAATGTTTGTTTGTGGTTGCTGTTGTGTTGGGTGTTGGGTTGGGTGGTGTGGAGAGTGTTGTGTGTGTGGTGGGGTGTTTACTCAGCCGTCTTATATACCCTTCAAATATTGAGGGGGAAGGCATTTAAAATGTTCCTGTTAGAGATTATGTAACATTTTGTCCCAGAACGTTTAATCAAATTGATATCCAAAATATCAAGAGATTAACATTTTGAATAAGGGGAGAAAATGTGAATTAAACTGATACTAATTTATATTGAAATGTGATCAGATAAAAAATAGACTAAATGCTACTCCCACTTAGCATGTACTACGATTACGTTGCATATGTTAAGGGGGAGTTTTAAGTGATGATTATAAAACTCTCCAAAGTGTATATCTTTTGATAATTTATATCCAAACACTTTGATTGAACTTTTTCTATGATTTTTGCTTTCTGATTGTGATGGGAAACACGAAAGAATCCGATCATATTGTACTTAAAATTTATGTGTTATAGGTGGTTAGGTTTAGGTAAATTTTTTTTCAAATCCCATGATCCAAACCAGATCCCGTAGGGATATACACTTGATAGTGTAGAAGTCCTTACGGTATGATACTAAAGGATTCGAAAAAAGGTGAGAATCGGGGTAAAGGGGAGAAAAGTGCCGATGAGATGAAGTCTTAGTACTGGAACAAACCAACAATGGTACTAGTTATGAAGTCTCGGGTAAGCGCCTTGTAGGGGTTGAAGATTTTCAAAAAAGAAAGTTAGATAAAGGATGAAAAAGAAGAAAGCCCTCCTTCTACTTTAGGCAGAAAACCGGGTCAAATACATCTGCTGTCAAGAATCACAAAGATGATTGCTGACATTGAAGACTGACATCATGGACCCAATGATGCAATGCACAACCCTCCCTAGCCACTCAAGGTCTCTCAAAAGACTCTTGTTTCATTTCTCATAGAGATTACACGCATTTCTATCAACTTTCTCACTCCGAGTTAGTTGATATTGAAAAGGTGGCAGTCTGCTCCAGCCTCTGATCACTAAAACCAAAGTGCACTATTGAGTCTAGAGCCAAAAGAGATCATCCATAAATCTCATTAGGACACTTGTCAAAATTATGCTTGCTATCTCACACAATGTGAATAACGAGATATAACCGTCCTACGCATTATCCTTGGGATTTTTACCAGAAGATCCCAGTGATACTTAAGTATTCACAATGAAGATGGAAATCCTGCTTGAGCCAACATCAAACAAGCTCATGGTAGGTGACTTGTGTGATTCTTATGAATCAAACTTGTGACAACTGGAAAGCAACAACGATGCGATTCTATATGAATCAAACTTGTTCCAGGTTATGGATCGACAATTGATGAATTTTTGAAATGATTAACACTCTCGATGTGTCACAAAACCAATTTAGCAAGTGACACATCGATTGACTTTCAAATCGATTTTTCTATTCATTCGGTTTGAGATAGTAACTTATCTGGTTCAATTTATCGTGCTTCTCCTTGAGACGTTCTTGGTATTGAGACGTGCTGGTTTGTTGAATCTTAATGCAAAATGTGTTAAGAAAGATTCTATACTTCAGCCGGAAATCATGTCAAGGTATATTCTTCCTATATTGGATCTACTGATCCAAAGTCAACTCCTCACAGATTACATAGGGTTACTCCAACAAAACATTGGCCTGCGAATGACAAAGCAATATTCGTCCCCCGCTTTACCCCGCTTTATTTGCCTATCTTATTTTATTGTAGGATTCTTATGAGGGTGGTTGTATTGGTACCTGATTCCAGGCTGACTCACAAGATTCATAGCCACATAAAGCTCATACAGACCGCAAGACATAAAGACATTATGAAAGCTTTGTAATATTTTAGACTTCGGCCTACTCTAATACCGTACGTTCTTTCTTGAAGTGTCAAGTGTTAAAGTTTAAACGAACCTCAAGAAAGATGCAATATTAAAGCTTTTCAAGATAACATATCATAGATAAGTATGAGATGTCGGTTTATCCAAAAGTCACTAAGCTCAAAAGATGGCAATGCTTACAGATGGCGAATCGAAGTTATGCTTGGTTGATGATCTCATGATGTTTAAGATACATTTTAAATTCAAGTCAAGATAATGGAACAAGGCTCAAGCTAATGTCATGTCACTACATCAAATCACAAGTTATATTGAACGTTAAACGTGGCCTCAAGACTAAGATAATCATAGTATGCTAGGTTTAAATTTTTGTAAAATGGAGTGACCTCCTTTAGGGGGAGATTGTTAGGAACACGAAAGTGTCGGTCACTTCCATAGATAAAAGTCGTTAGCTCGTTAAGTAATTTTTAGAAACTTACATAGGTAGTTAGACCAAGGCCCATGGATAATCCCATCAAGCCAAGACCCATCCGCCCCTTGTAAGTATATAAACACCTCTCCATGCCTTAGAGAGGTGGTTGATTGGTTGTATTTTTCACATAGTAATGCATTTTCTTTCTCTTACTTTCTCTCACTAAAATACATCCTTCCTTCCCACTTTCTCTCACTAGTTCTTGTTGTTAAAGATTACTAATATTCTTCATCGTTACACGGGATAACTTAACGGTTATACGTAAAAATTAAATATTCACATGTTCTAAGTAAAACATTCTAGTTAATAGTTAAATATTAACTTGGAAAAATTTCAGTTGTCACAGTCTTCCTTCGTTAAATGAATTTCGTCTTGAAATTTAGTTGGTGGTATCCGGTGGTGAGGTGTCTAGGAAAAGGTGCGGGTATTTGTTATGGAATTGGTCTTCACATTCCTAAGTGAATTTAAGACCTCTCCTAGAATTCCAAGAAACCTTGACAATCGGAATACGACTTTGTTTCAACTGTTTAATTTCCTAGTCCACAATTTCTACCGGTTCCTCGATAAAGTGTAGTTTATCATCAACTTTGATTTCCTCTAGTGGAATGATGAGTGATTCATCTGATAATCAATTCTTCATATTAGAGACGTAAAACGTGTTGAGAACTCTATTGAATTCTTGTGGAAGCTTGAGTCAGTAAGCTACAAGGCCAACCATAGCTAAGACCTTGAATGTCCGATATAACTTGGGTTCAGTTTTCCTTGTTTCCTGAAACGTATCACGCCCTTCTATGGTGAGTCTTTCAACATGACTTTGTCCCCAACTTGAATTCTAACGGTTTATGCCTCACATCAGTGTAACTCTTTTGACGATCACGTGCATCCTGCATCTTATTTTGTATTTGGATGATATTCTCAGTAGTTTCGTGAATGATCTCTGGACTAGTGAGTTGGCTATCTCCAACCTCGGTCCAGCAGATGGGTGATCGATCGTAAAGTGCCTCAAACGATGCAGCCTTAATGTTGGTATGATAAATATAATTGTAGGAAAATTTAACCATGGGTAAATGGTTATCCCACATTCTTGAAATCAATCTGCAGTCGCGCGTCGCTTAAACATGTCTTCCTAAATGGTTCTTTCAACTTTTCTCACTCTGTCAGTGAATATATGCAGTGCTCATATTGACTAGTTCCAAAGCTCTCTAAGAGATGTTGTCATACGTACGACTGCCAAAAATCCTAGATGTAAAATCTACTATACCTGTCTGAGGATTAATTGAATCTGGCATCATGCCTCGAGACGATTTTTTTAGGTAATTGTCTGCCAGTCTTTCCATTTTATTCAGTCTCTTTGTTTTGGTAGAATAGTGCAGACTTGGTATGACGGTGAATTAATTACCAAATGATTCTTACCGCTTGAGTCTCAGGTTATACTATGCAAACCAAATGATTTCTAATATTCAAGCTTTACTATGTACACGTTTAAACTATCTTGTGCATAGGTTGAGTGATATTTACCTTCATGTTAGGCCAACCAGTACAAATTTCTTGGGTAGGTCTGTGTAACTTCTTGTCGGATCTGGATGGATGGAATACTTGGATTTATGAGAATCGTGCATAACTAAATCCCTTAAACCACCGAAATGTAGTAACCGACTCCTGTTCATGAAACATCGGGTTCCATTTAGACGATTCTCAAACTCCCTGTCCATACCACATAGGTTCTCATCCTTAATGTTTTCTTATTTGACGGCTTCGAATTGTGCATCCAGAATCTATGCCTGGAGGTTTGAATTTATTGTCATGACTGAGGCTCGAACTCGTAGCGGCTTTAAGAATCGGCTACAACATTCTCTTTCCTAGTGTGATAAGGATATCATAATCATAGTCACTGAGCAGTTCGATCCATCAGCGTTGCCTCATGTTCAACTCCTTTTGATCAAGTATGTGCTGAAGAATCTTATGATTCGTAAACACGGTACACCTTATGCCATACAAGTAGTGCCTCTAAATCTTGAGAGCAAATAATATGGCTCCTAACTCTAAATTATGAGTTATATAACTCTTTTCATGGGTTTTGAGTTGACGAGATACGTAGGCTATGACTTTCTCTTTCTGCATTAAAATAGCGCCCAGTCCTTTATGCGAGGCATCGCAATAGACCACGAAGTTGTCAGTTCCTTCTAGTAATGTTAAAATTGGCATACTACAAAGTTTTCGTTTCAACAGTTGAAATGATGACTCTTTTTTTTCTTTCCAATCGAACTTCTGATTCTTCTGAGTCAGTTTAGTCAAAAGCTTGCCGATCTTATACAAACCTTTAATAAATCGTCTATAATAGTCTGCAAGACCTAAAAATGACGTATCTCTATGGGAGTTGTATGTGTTGCCCAATCCTTGATAGCTTTAATCTTAGCGGGGTTAACGTGTATGCCTTGACTATCAATTACATGCCCTGAGAAATTATACTTTTTGAATCCAAATTTCACACTTAGAGAATTTGCGTACAACTTCTCTTTCTTAAGCAGTTCCAAGATTAACATTTGGTGCTCTTCGTGTTCTTCCTTTCTTTGTGAGTAAATTAGAATGTCGTTGATATGTGTTTAATCACATATCATTTTTCCTTATTAAAATGAGCTTAAATGACCAAAAATACATAGAAAATACATTGTATATGTGTGTTTTGTGAATTATATCTTGCAGGTAACGAATATATCAAAAATGGACAAAAAACGAAGCTTAAATGGACAAATCCGAGCACGGGATTGGAAGAGCGTGGGAAAATCGAAGCCGAATGCATATTCACTAATGGGCCAACCCGTACCCGTTTCATGGGTCGGGTCAGCCCATTAATGGTATTAATCCTTAAAGCCTGAAATGTATAAACCCTTTTTTTTATCAAAATAACCTTAGTCCTTATCCAACCCAATTTATAATAAAAAGCCCAATACCAATCCCTTACCCGAGCCCAAGTCAAAAAGGATAAAAAGAAAAGACGCGCTTTAAGTTAATGTGGATATTCTCTTTTATTTTCACCCCTAACAACAAAAGAGTATGGTACTCATCCACACAATCTCGTCCCACTCTTTTAGAAAGCTTTACGTGGAAGGGGATGACATCAACTTCAATCACCCTGGCGATCCCGTGAATTTCATTGGTCAATGGACGGTGGAAAGATTCCAAGGGCTAGAAAGATGGGTTGAATGATTGGATTTAATCTAAGAGACAGGATTAGAGATTGGGACACTCCTCCTCATGGTCTAGAACCTTCTGCTTATTGCTATAAATAGAGATGCTGTCACACAGAGATAATCATCTAGCTTTTAGTAGTGTTAGTGTAGCTTTTTAATAGCTTATTAGTGTAACTTTTAGCTTATTTTTCTTATTGTAATCTTATTTTAAATAGATTGTAATCTCTTTTGATATTAATAAAATTCTAAGTTTCATTTAAATTGTGTTAAACTTATGTGTTTTTAATCTTATGCAAATTCGTTTACAAAATGTCTTAAATAAGCATAATAAGCTCACTTCATCTAATAAGCTAGTTTTCATTCAATTTAGCTTTCTAAAAGCTAAACTGAATAGGCATTCACTCAAATCCACTCAAAATTATCGAATAAGCCACTTGGAAGATAATCCAGAAATGGAAGGGCTTATAGGGCTTATTCAAAGCTTATTTTATAAGCTAGCTAGACGATTAAGCTCTTTTAAGCAAATTTAGATCCCTGTTTGAGCTGGGATCAAGATACATCTCTTATTTTACTTTTTAGCTTACTTTCATGTTTAGCTTATCAAACTGTTTATTTGCTTATTTCTGTTGCTATTCTATGCTTATTAGTGTTTGAGTATGCTTAATATGTTTCATTTTAGCTTATTATGTCTTAAGTTTCTAGTTTAAATCATTAGAGCTAGCATTATTGTAGTTTTAGGTAAAACAACTTAGTTTTAAGTCTAAATTAGCTTATTACTTTAGCTTATTGATAAGTGCTTATTTTCTTTAGGTTATTGCTTATTTGTCTTTTATTATCATAATACTTAATCTGTTTAGGCATTCTAGAGCCTAATTATGTCTGTTTAAGCTTAAGGAATGCATTTGCAAAATTTAAAGGGGTGTTTGAGACAAGGAATTAAACTTGGTAAAATCTAGTGAAGTCTATTTTCAGCACTTAAATGAATTTCATAAGCTTATATTAGTCCTAAGTAGTCGTTTTCATAAGCTAGAAGTCAGTTCTATTAAGATTTGTAGTTTGATTTATCAAGGTTTCAAGTTTGCTTTGCTTATAAATGTTCTTAACTGATTTTTAGTGAACTTATAAAAAGTTAGCTTAAAGTGTAGTTTTAGAGTTCCAAATTTGATTTCTAATGCAACCATTTTCATTTGTTTTGAGTCAAATGATGTTGGGAAATCCTTTTGAGAAAACAATCAAGTAGTAGTAGTAACTGTCATTTTCATTTTGCTTTTTCTCAATTCTGCGCAAGAAACCAATGATCACAAATGAAAGTTTGAGGATATAAGAAACACCACCGACAACAACAACTACCCCAATGATCGCAACAACAATAACCACTCCAACAATAACCACTCCAACAATCACAACAACGACAACTATCATTATTTTAAATAGTTTAAAAGTTCAAAAAAATATTTTCAGTTTAAAAAAAATAGTTTAATACATTTTAGTTTAGAAATTTGCATTTTAAGTTTTTAGAGTTTATTTTGATAATTTTTGTTTATCCGTTAGCCCGTTAGTCATTAATTAATCGTTAAGTGTTTAATTCTAATTTAGCGTGCCTTTTATGTGTTTTACCTTTGCGTTTTTAGATTTAGAATCCAAATCCAAATTATTAATTATTCAATGACGCGATCACTAACCGAAACAAGGTTTTTCAATTCACACTTCGTCGGGATACGACATCCGGAAGATAAAATATTGTTTGTCCTCAAGCAATTTTTATTAAACGGGATACTCTCTATACTATTACTAATTTGGTATTTTAGGACATATATATTTTTTATATATATAAGTCTAAATAATCCGTATCATGTTTTTGGCGCCGCTACCGGGGAGGTGTGTAACGAATATCGTGTTGAAGTTTGAAGATTAGTGTATTGAAGATCCTTCCCCGTGAAGTTATCGTTTTTTGTGAATATATATTTTTCATTTTCTTTAAAAAAACTAAAAATCCAAATATATTTTATTTTTATTTCCTTAAGTATTCAAAATACCAAAAAAATTAAAAAAAATTCACAAAATCAATCGTTTTGTTAATTGTTTAATCGGCCCACCTTTAGATTAACAAACAATAAGAGATGTATAAGGAGGGTTGATCCTACAAACTTCGGCCCGAAAGGAGAAGGTTTTTAAAACGCTTCGCGCTTACCCGCTCCTCCGTTTTTTGCGTGTTTTCTAGAGAGCTACCATGAACTTTTGACTATCGGTTTAATAAAAAATATATATATATTTTTCGTTTAGATTTATTTCTCTTATTTTGTTTTAGTGCATGCGCACTCGCTCTTCATCAAATTTCGTTGTTGAATCTTCCACGATTCCGAAGCGACGTAATCGTAGACGTTCCAAGAAAATAGTCGAACCCGAGCTTCGTACTATTGTAAAAACTCCCGTTACTACTATGGCGGATACGCGTACTATGTCGGAATTACTCCAAGCACCCACCGAGGGTTACGGAGATGCGATTGTTATTCCCGCTATACTTGCCAAAAATTTTGAGTTGAAAGTCGGGTTACTTCAATTAGTAACTTCGAGCCAATTTCATGGTTTTGAGAGGGACGATCCTCATGCTCATATTCGTTGGTTTAACAAGATCACTTCTACGCTAAAATACAAAAATGTTCCACATGATGCTATCAAATTGATGCTTTTCCCATTTTCTCTTGAGGGGGCCGCCCGGATATGGCTTGAAAAAGAACCCCCTCGTTCTATCCTTACATGAAAAGATCTCTTTTTTAAGTTTGTGAATTATTTCTTTCCTCCTTCGAAGACTATGAATCTAAAGAACGATATCACAAATTTTCAACAAAAGTTTGATGAAACGTTTAGTGAGGCATGGGACCGATTTAAAGATCTTCTTCGTAAATGCCCACATCACGGTTTTTCGAAATTGCACCAAATCGATACATTTTATAATGCTTTGACACAATCCGATCAAGATTCTTTAAATGCAGCCGTCGGTGGTAATCTTTTAAACCGTACTCCTCGAGATGCTTTGATGATTATTGAGAATAAGTCAAAAGTACGTACTTCACTAAACAAATTGATTGTTTTAAAAGTGAGTACTACTACTTCTTCAACTCCTTCTCCGGATATAACCGCTCTCACCGAGATTGTTAAGGAATTAGTGCTTATGAACAAGGCTAATCAACAAGCTTCTGTGAAAGTCGTAGAAGAGACTTGTGTGACTTGTGGTGGACCGCATCCATACTATGAGTGTCTTGCTACCGATAGAAACACTTTTAATGCTTATGCAGCCACGGGGACCTACAATCAAGGAGGTAACGGATACCGTCCTCAAGGAGACCAGAATTATCGTGCTAGCAACCAAATAGGACCACCCAGTTTTCCTCCTCCGAATGTGCAAAACAATCAAAACTACAATCGGTAGAATCAAAATCAAGCTCCGAACAATCAAAGAATAGGGAAAAACTTCAATCAAGGAAACAACAATTATCAAGCTCCGAATTTTCAATCTCCAAATTATCAAGCTCAAGTTAGACCTTCAAATGTGTTAACGAACTACATGAAAAGTAATGAAGCTACTTTAAGAGCCATTAAAATTCAAATGACAAATATGAAGACGGAATTGCGGAATGAATTCAAATCCTCTCTTGATACAAGAACCATTAAGATAGAAAATCAAAACAATCAAATGATGAACATGTCAACTAATCTTACTATGCAAAAGCAAAGCCCCTCGGGTTTGGGATCAATTCCTAGTAATACCGTTGCTAACCCGAGAGGTGACGTGAAAGCTATTACCACCGGAAGTGGTGTTTCTTATGATGGACCTACGATTCCACCTACTCCTTCTCCTCTCCCGAAGGAAGTGGAACGTGAAACCGAGGCGACAAAGGACAAGGTGCAAACTACAAATTTAGGAAGTACCGCACACGTCCAACCTCTGGTTGTCCAAGTTCCGATTCTGGTGCCCGAAGTTGCTCCAAAGCCTAAACCTAAACCTAAACCGTCGATACCTTATCCTTCAAGACTTAACGACCAAAAGCTCCATGAAAAAGCTAATAATCAAATGTTGAAGTTTCTTCAAATCTTTCAAAGATTACACTTCGATATCAGCTTTGCGGATGCTCTTCTTCATATGCCAAAGTTTGTTTCTACGTTTAAGAGTCTTCTTAGTAATAAGGAAAAATTATTCGAATTAGCAAGTACTCCGTTAAATGAGAATTGCTCGGAGGTGCTCCTTAAGAAGTTGCCCAAAAAACTTGGAGACCCCGGCAAATTTCTCATCCCGTGTGATTTTCCGGAGCTAGATGAGTGCTTAGCCTTGGCCGATCTTAGCGCTAGCATTAATCTAATGCCTCTTTCCGTATGGAAGAAGCTTTCTCTCCCGGAACTTACTCCGACTCGCATGACACTCTGTTGCTTATCCGGAAGGTGTTGCCGAAGATGTTTTTGTGAAAGTAGGAAAGTTTTATTTTTCGGACAACTTTGTTGTAGTTGATTATGATGTCGATCCTCGGGTTCCCCTCATTCTTGGGAGTTTTATCTTGAGGACGTCAAGAGATTTAATCGATGTACATGGTGAAGAATTAACTCTTCGAGTTAATGATGAGGCCATTACGTTTAAAGTCGGGCACGCTTCGAGATACTCCCATAATTATTATGATGAAACGGTTCATCAAGTCAATGTCATAGACATTGCTTGTGAGGAGTATGCTCAAGAAGTGCTCGGATTTTCAGATAGTTTGACGAGTGGCAATCCCACTCCTTCGGATACTATCATTACTTTTTCTTCCCCCTCGTTCACTCCTTTTGAAGGAGGAGATTTCATTTTGGAAGAGATCAAAGCTTGTCTTTCAAGTGATTCAATTCCATCGGAAATTAATTATGCCGCTTTTGATCCGGAGGGAGACATTCGTCTACTTAAGAAGTTATTAAACAATGATCCATCATCTCCTCTCCCTTCGAAAGAACTTAATTTTAAGGAACTTAAAACGATAGAATCTTCTTTTGATGATCCTTCGGAGCTTGAGCTCAAGGATTTACCGTCTCATCTTGAATACGCGTTAGAAGGAACCAATAAATTACCCGTCATAATTTCTAAAGAGTTAAAAGATAAAGAAAAGGCCTCCCTTTTAAAGGTTCTTAAGTCACATAAACGGGCCATCACATGGAAAATTTCCGACATTAAGGGTATCGATCCTCGTTTTTGTACTCACAAGATCTCAATGGAAGATGACTTCAAACCGGCAGTTCAACATCAAAGAACGGTGAATCCGAAAATTTATGAGGTTATCAAAAAGGAAGTTATCAAACTCCTTGATGCCGGATTGATTTACCCTATCTTCGATAGTCTGTGGGTGAGCCCCGTTCATTGTGTGCCTAAGAAGGGTGGCATGACCGTAGTTGAAAACGAAGATAATGAGTTAATTCCTACTAGGTTAGTTATGGGATGGCGCGTTTGTATTGATTAATGTAAGCTTAATGATGCTACTCGTAAAGACCATTTTTTGTTTCCTTTCATGGACCAGATGCTAGAACGTTTAGCAGGGAACGAATACTATTGATTTTTAGATGGATTTTTCGGATATTCTCAAATTCCTATTGACCTGCAAGACCAAGAGAAGACCACCTTCACTTGCCCTTATGGGAAATTTTCCTACCAACGTATGCCTTTCAGTTTATGTAAAGCTCCGGGCACGTTCTAAAGGTGCATGATGGCCATTTTCCACGACATGATCGAGGAAACGATGGAGGTCTTCATGGATGATTTATCGGTCTTCGAGGATTCTTTCTCTTCATGCCTCTCCCATTTAGACAAAATGCTAAAATGGTGCGAAGACACCAAATTAGTTCTAAATTGGGAGAAATGCCATTTTATGGTGAAAGAAGGCATTATTCTAGGACATAAGATTTCTAAATCTGGGATTGAGGTCGACAGAGCTAAAGTTGATGTTATAGCTAAACTCCCTCATCTGAATTCCGTTAAAGGCGTTCGAAGTTTTTTAGGTCACGCCGGGTTCTATCGTCGATTTATTCAAGATTTTTCTAAAATCGCCCGGCCGATGACCCATCTTCTTGAAAAAGATGTCCGGGCAGGATCCAAAAGGTGCATGATGGCCATTTTCCCACGACATGATCTAGAAACAATGGAGGTCTTTAGTGATATTTCTCGGTCTCGGGATTTTCTTTCTCTTCATGCCATCTCCCATTTAGACAAAAAGCTCAAATAGGTGTGAAGACACTAACCTTTTCGAAATTGGAGAATGCCATTTTAGGTAAAAGAATGCAATTGTTCTAGGACATGAAGATTTCAAATTTCGAGATGAGGTCGACAAAGCTAAAGTTTATTGATGTTTATAGCTAAACTCCCTCATCCGACTTCCGTCAAAGGCGTTCAAGTTTTTTAGGTCACGCCGGGTTCTATCGTCAAAATATTTAAGATTTTTCTAAAATCGCCCGGCCAATGACCCATCTTTTGAAAAAAACCCCTTTTATTTTCTCGAAAGAATGTATTGAAGCGTTTAACATACTTAAAAAGAAGTTAACCAAAGCCTCGATTTTAGTTGCCCCCGATTGGGACCTACCATTTGAAATTATATGCGATGCTAGTGATTATGCGGTAGGTGCAGTCTTAGGGCAACGGAAGACCAAACATTTTTAGCCTATACACTATGCAAGTAAGACCATGACGGATGCTCAAGCACATTACACGACTACAAAAAAAGAGTTATTAGCCGTGGTGTATGCTTTCGAGAAATTCCGGCCTTACTTAGTCTTATCAAAGACCATAGTGTATACGGACCACTCGGCTCTTAAGTATCTTCTTGCTAAACAAGATGCTAAACCGAGATTGCTCCGGTAGATTCTCCTACTCCAAGAATTTGATGTCATTATTTGTGATAAAAAAGGAGCGGAGAATCTCGCGGCCGACCATTTATCAAGATTAGAAAACCCTCATCAAGGTGATCTCGAGAAAAAGAAAATTACCGAAACATTTCCTCTTGAGACCCTCTGATATATTTTCTTGGTGATTCTGGTACCTCATGGTTTGCCGACATTGCAAATTACCATGCGGAGAATTTTATAGTGAAAGGGGTGTCGTCCCAACAAAAGAAAAAATTCTTTAAGGATGTAAAGCATTATTTTAGGATGACCCCTACTTGTTTCGAATTTGTGCGGATCAAATGATTAGATGTTGTGTTTACGGCCAAGAAGCCGTTGATATCCTCACGGCTTGCCATAGTGGACCCATCGGGGGACATCATGGTGCGAACTATACCGCTAAGAAAGTTTTTGATTCCGGTTTCTATTGGCCGACAATTTATCGCGATGCCCATGACATGGTGAACTCATGTGACTCATGTCAACATCAAGGCAAAATCTCGCAAAAGGATGAAATGCCTCAAAATGTAATTCAAGTTTGCGAGATCTTTGACATATGGGGCATCGACTTCATGGGACCATTCCCGTCTTCTTGAGGGAACAAGTACATTCTCATGGCCGTCGATTATTTGTCCAAATGGGTTAAAGCAAAAGAGCTCCCCACTAATGATGCCCAAGTTATCGTAAAATTATTAAAATCTCTCTTTCCTTGATTTGGAACTCCTCGTGCTATAATTAGTGATCGTGGTACTCACTTTTGCAATGACCAATTTGCAAAGGTCATGCTTAAGTATGGAGTTACTCACCGTCTTTCTACCGCGTATCATCCACAAACTAGTGAACAAGTAGAGGTTTCAAATCGTGGTTTGAAGCGTATCTTAGAAAGGATTGTAGGCGAAAATCGTGCCTCATGGTCCGATAAGTTAGATAATGCTTTATGGGCCTTTTGTACCGCTTTCAAAACACCCATCGAGTGCACTCCTTATAAGCTTATGTACGAAAAGGCTTGTCATCTTCCTATCGAACTTGAACACAAGGCCTATTTGGCCTTAAAGCATTGCAATTTTGACCTTAAGACCGCGGGTAATCATCGAAAAGGTCAAATGAATGAATTAAATGAACTCCGGGATCAAGCTTACCAGAATTCTTTAATCTTCAAAGAGAAAACGAAGAAGATTCATGACTCCAAGATTAAGAATCGCATTTTTAAAGTTGGTGATCGAATTCTTCTCTTCAATTCTCGATTAAAGATTTTCTCAGGAAAGCTCAAAACCTGTTGGACCGGACCGTTCACCGTTACTCGAGTTTTCCATTATGGAACCGTCGAGTTATCTCAAATTGACGGACCAAACTTCAAGGTGAACGGTCATAGACTTAAACACTATTTTAGAGGGGACATACCACCTATGGTTGTCCCGGATCTCCAAACTTTCCCCATGGACCACTAAATTCGGAGACGAGTCAGGCTCGTGACTCGGTTAACAAAAATAAGCGCTTCGTAGGTGGAAACTCATGCTTATCCCTAGTAGTATATTAGTATAATATTTATGAATAAGTGTGACGTGAGGAGGCTCGCCTCTTCCTTTCTCGTGTTTCGTGGTTTGTGTTTTATGTCCAAGATTGCCCCGGATTATAAAGACTCTCGTGCTCGTGGTTTTGTCCATTGCTCACTCGATCTTCAATCCTTAGCATGCTTATATATTGTAATCTGATATCCTATATCTTATTGATTAACGTTTATCTATTAGCATAATTAATAAAAGGCTTTAGATTCACGTAGAGACCCATTTTAAACATTGAGGACAATGTTTAGTTCTAGTATGGGGGGATCTTTCGATTTGATCTTACTTGCATTTACCTTGTCTTAACCCCGTTTTGCCACAAAAAGATGTGATTTTATGCCAAAATTAAAAATATCAAAAATAAAATAAGTGTTTTGACATAAGTTTTTGTCTTTTTGAGAATAAATTTTGACTTGATCGAGCATGTTGCGCTTTAGCTTGTCCCTTAACATATACAAATTTAAGTTGTTGCTAGTCTTTTATACAAGAATCTAGCTTGCCCCTTAACTTATATAAATTTAAGCTTTTGCTGGTCTTTTATACAAGAAAGCTTTAAAAAGCGAATTCCAGCTTAAAAAAAGCCAAGAGTTTGCAAGTTTTCATGATAGACTTTAAATATGCTAAGCTTATTTTTATTAGACTAAGCATTCGCGAATCTTTTTATTAAAGATTTTAAATTTGCGACGAACGAGAAATGATAGGGTTTTATATAAGTTAGATGCTAAACATAGAGTAGTTGGTTCTCTTTAAGGCTCATAGAGGTTAATTGTGGCTTTTTGCTCCCATCAGCTTAATAAACATTATATATTGTGAATAAATAAAGTTACTTTAGGTTTTTGCGATTCTTAGTTTAAATCACTTCGTAGAGATTCCTTCTGTTAAAAGTAAGGTACACATCGAGGTTTTGTCAGTGTTGCAGGGAAATAGGCCACTGTCTCTTGTCGGCTCACAACCGATGTGGCGATCGTTAAAAGACTGCAGGACTTGAAATTTGGATAATAATAATAATAGTTATGTATTAAACCGAAGCCGAAATAAGATCACTACCTCTTTCCGGCTCACAACCGATGTGGTAGTCGTTTAAAGGGTGGAGGTAATAATAATAATAAAATTGTGGGCTGATAAAAGTTTGCTGCATCTTGTCGGCTCACAACCGATGTTGCAGCCTTCTAAATAAGGCACATAGTAATAATCTGAGACTGATAAAAGTTTGCTGCATCTTGCCGGCTCACAACCGATGTTGCAGCCTTCTAAAAGGTCAAGGAAATTACAAAGGTCGAAATAAGACTCATGGACCATAGTCAACAACAACAACAATAATAATAATAATAATAATAATAATAATAATAATAATAATAATAATAATAATAATAAAGCCAAATTTCGACTCCGGGGTTATCTAAATAGAGCCTCCGTCTCTGGACTCATGGTTGACTTGTATCGGATGAAATAAAAAGGATAACCCCTAAATCATGCGAAATTAGAACCTTAATGTGGACCTTATTCTCACCATATTGTCTCTTTAGGAAAGGATTTCGAACTAATTATGGTCTAAACCGAGTTTACTTTATAAAAATAAGGCCATAATTTATTTGTCGCCAAATAAGAATAAAATCCTTAGAGGACTTAGGAATAAGGGAGCGGAAAGTGTTTATGCGTACACAATTAGCATTTATGAGTAGTGTTAGCATTTTAACTTGTATTTAATAATGATTTCGTTTTTAAGCTTGGTTTGGGGCGGGTGAAAAATCAAGGACGATGAATTTATCATTTTAGTGTTTCTTGTTATCCAGACGGGTACTCTAGGTTATCCAGACGGGTACTCAAATCCTCGATCATACATGGAGGTACACGAAGTCCTGAGGCTACCTGAGGAAAAGACGGTCCCCAGCAACCGCAGTAGATGGACCTCCTACCTCATAGACGCTAGGTGGTGGCACCGCTAGCACTGGAGGTGGTGTGGTAGGAGCCATCAATCAGTCCTCGTTTACCTCCCAAACCTCCTCTTCACCAAACCCATCTGAGGCATCATCCCCAAAGTCAACATCACTAAACAGCACAGCCAAGTCCTCCTCCATGTCCATCATTAAAGCATCCATCTGTCCCTCTACTACATCAACTATAGGAGCGATTACCTGCTCCTCCTCTGCCTCAACTACTGGCTCAGCGACCTCCTTAACGGCATGCACATCTATCTGTTCGGCAATCTCATCAATCGCAGGAACAACCATCTGCTCGTCCGCCATAGCCTCGAGCTCCCCAAGTAAGTAATCATCCGTCGCCAGTCACCTATTGTTGTTATTCGGGTTACCAGCATACCCAGGTAACGGTGCAGGTGCAAAGTAATCGTATGCATGATGTGGCTCATCCATCGGGAAATCAAATACGCGATCAGGTGACAACGGTTTGCCCATGACACTACAAAAGAAAAGAAATACTTATATTAGCAGCCATCATACATATTTTTAATCATATGCAAAAATTTATACTCATCACATATTAGGATGGTTTTATAACATTGCATCAAACGCATAAAGAAGATTTTTAAGCTTTTCGCGAGATGCGAATGTCAAATTACGTGTATATAACCATACATCATAGAATAGATTCCGTATGTATATATACTTATATAATCATTACTTATACCAAGTGTATCCCACTTGTTACGCACATAATATGCAAGCATATATATACCACATAAGGCTTCTAAGGATCGGGAACGATACGCGTGCGGATATCGGGCAACGGTGAAAGACTCGTGAAAATTTTCCAAAAAAAGTTGTAGTCCAAGTTTTGTAAAACGACTTAGTTCACTACAACTCGTGCTCTGATACCACTCTGTAACACCCCCCAAAATGCGATACGCAGCGGAATACAACGATTGGGGTGCTACTTCATAATACATGCACACGAGTCCCAGTAAACGTTCAAAGATACGTTTATAAAACACAATTTTATTTATTATAAAGATCAGAGTTACATTGGTCCCACTTATTAATACAGAAATTTATTTTCTAAAAGTCACATCACGACTTGATTTTAAAACATTGAATTTAGTTTATGACATTATTTCACCGAGGCACCGTCCTTGACATCCGCGTTCCGTTCCATCCAAGCCATCAACAGCAAATAACCTGAGATACATGCTTAAAAACGTCAACAAAACGTTGAGTGAATTCATAGAGTTTATAATCGACACATAGAACGCATAATTTGGGTTCCACAAAACATCAATAACGTTGCTTTGTGAGTAAGCAAGTTATAACTTTTATGATTTCCAACTAAAGAGCCCATGTACCGAAACTTAACACATTCATCCCGTAGGACGAAATCATGTCCGGGAAGTATGCCACTTCCCCTAATACTAATAACAAAATGTCCGTTACGGGGTGCTCACCACTGATTCAAACCCCAGACAGGGTTGTCAAACCCAATAGATCTATTTAATGCATTAGCGTTCACCAACACAAAGTAGGCAATTAACGGATACACAGAAAAAGGCATATACTCAGTAGTGAAGGAATCATATTCTGAAGGAATCATATTCAAGTATCAAAAACAGTTTGCGTTCAATTTCACAAAACAAGCAATATATCCCCCTCGCGGAGTTAAAAACATTGAAAACTTTAAAAGCGAGGCTATGAACTCACCTTGGTCGAAGCCGAAGATCAAATAACCGAAACAATTCACGGAAAATCAATGAACACGATCACGACCTATAAATTGCATCGCTCGATTACTATATCGAAAAGTATATTCAACGATGCTTACATCGTATCAACAAAATCATATATATATATATATATATATATATATATATATATATATATATATATATATATATATATATATATATATATATATATATTCACACATGTGATGAGAAATCCACTTGCGCCTTAGATCCTAAAACCCCACAATATTAGGTTGCGATTGTTCTTTTATTTACATCATACATCGCTTAATCGAATACTTTCTATTTTAAGAAACTTTCTATTTTTGGAAAGTTACTATTTTCGGAAAGTTATCATATTTAGTAAGTCTCGTTATCAAAATATATTTGTGATAATATTTAGTTTCATCGTTCGAAACTTTGTTCGACATACAGTTTATTTTAATTAACAATATCGGACTTATATCCCGACGTTTACGAAAAGATAGTATTTTTTAAAATATATTGCATAAATAGAATAGCAAAGTCTAAATGAGATTGATCCTCGATGTGCAGCGTGAAAATCAAGAACGTTTATTATCTTAGTATACTACCGACAAAGTTTAGTATTACCTCGTTACTTTCGAAAAGCAACGTTTAGACTTTGCTTGACTTTGACTTTTATAATATTTATAATTCAATCTGACCCGCTCTAAAATGATCAGTTATCTCATGTTTCACGCTTTCGGGACAAAGAAGAAAATTTTATGTAAAACGATATTCCAGCAACTTTTTAGTTTTTAGCCGAGACCCCCGAAACTCGACGAAAATAATAACGAAAATGGCCCCTTCAAGAATAAGCTTTAACTTGTATTTTTTTAATAAAAACGCATCAGTTTGACAATCAGTTTTTGACCCTCCCATCACGTTTTCCGTGACTTCGACCAAAAAGAATTTGTATAGAAAAACATAATCCGTAACAACTTTCGTGTTTCGCCGGAAGGCCGAAACGTGAATAAGGACGGAAAAGGAGAACGGAGAAACGGTAAAAAGAGAAGAAACGGAAAAAGCGGAAAAAACGGAAGACAAGAAGAAAAAAAAAAGGAAAAAAGGATAAAAAAAAGAGAAAAGAGAATAAACGGAAACCGGAACGGAACGGAAGGAAAAAAGAAAAAAAAAAAGGAAAAAGGAAAATAATAAGAAAAAAAAAACAGAACGGAAAAAAAAGACAGGGTTAGGAAAAAAAAAAAAACCCCACCCACTCCGGTGCCTCCGAACCGCCCCCCACCTCCTCACCCCCGCCGCTTCCCCCCCCCTCCCGTCCCCACGCATCCCCCTAGCCCCCCTCTAGGCAGACGACAAAACATAACCCGGCAAGATACCATTTTATTGCAACAATAGCTGTTTGACAACATATAAAACAATAACCAACACTTATGAACGTCCAAAACTTCTTCGTTCATAGGATTATAGGACTTTCGAAAATTATCGAAACGAACAATAGACGAACTCTAACCATATTTAACATAAAAACAAATAGTATTTTTTATGATTTTTTGAACCTCATTTTGCGTGCCACAGATTCTGCACGAATTTATATGTTACCAAACACTCTAAAAATCCATTTTTGATCCAAAATGTGACACCTCGAAAAAATGTAGAACTTTTATCCCGTTATGCAAAGTATGTATCGCAAACTATTTCAAAAGTATCGTTATTTTTCCAATAAAAGTTATCTTTCAAGCGACGTACAACATTTTGTGATAGTCAAGAGTTATAATAACGCGCATAAAATCACAATTTATTACGTGATAAAAAAGGGTACTTTAGAGCTCCTGTAAGCAATAAAAATCCTTTTTTTTACGCTACGCAAACAAAGTCCGCAACGACCATATAATTTTTGTTGAACCCATTCATACACCAAATGAATACAATAAAAAATGGACAAGTGTATATACTTTACTAAATCAACAATACAACTTGATGTTGCATCTTCTAAAAATTCAAAAATGCAAACCATTATTTAAGTCAACCAGAAGATATGAATTCAAAATAGACGAACCAACATCATCATTTGCATCCTTACATCTCATGTCCTACAACTATTTGAAATTGTTCACATGATACGTCTTGTCCCAGAATCATTTCAATTGCAATTCACAAATAGTAGCTATTCATCAACAATATTATAAAAAGAATGATCATTACAAACAGTATCATAAACAAATAGTACTCAATCACATGCAACACCTCAGCAACCCATCTCACAATACGAGTATAAATCAGAACGATTCAGGAATGAATAACTCATAACTAAAAACCTGAGAACAATAAGTAAATTGTACGAGTCGAATTCAAGTTCCGTTGAGGGCACAAGCTAGACGGACGTCGGGTTTTAAAGGATTGAAACAAGGGAGGTCCGAATTTCTCTCATCACCACCATCTTTCTCGTCATCTATCGAGCTTGGACCTCGGTGAGTCTTTTCTAGCTTAACTATGACATTTACCCTTGTGACCTATATTGCAACCAAAGCCGCACGACCTTGGCAAGCCAGCCAAAGGTCTCGGCCTTGTAAGGCTTATACACGACAGATAGTGCATGCATGATTAGTGCTTGCTCACGCATACGAAAACCAAACCACACCATGCATGAAATAATAACTATAATGAAATTCGTAACCCATGTATCACACTGATAAAACAAGTAACGAAATGAAAAGTTTTGTAAAAACTCTAAACATACCATGACCCAACACGTTGTTCGTTAGAGGTGATGAACTCTAAGGTTTTCGCATACAATATCGAGGAAACCCTCGTATGGTAGCTTCGACATGCAACTGGGTTTGACCACTTGACCCGAGACAAGCCACAGCGAGGCCTTGCCCGCTGTTGGACTCTAACAAAGACGAGCACACCATGCTCGTAGGGTCACGCCTAAGCCTCGTAAACCCATGACCAACGAAACTATCTCGTTTGAATCCAAACAGGGCACAGTGGGCAACCCCCACTGTCGAAACAGTGGGTTTTCACAGCGGGGCTCGCTGCCACTGTTGGAACCAGCTGCTGCCATTGTTGCAGCCAGCGGAGCTGTGAAAAGAACACCACCTCACCTTTAACGTCGACCTTTATCTATCTCGTGACCAACGTATTAAGAGTAGAACCATGCGAGTGTAATGGAAGGTTAAGTTATACATGCATATGAATACAATAAAAGGGAGAAGAAAACTTATATATAACTGTTAAAGAGTGTGCGGGTGAGAGTCAAAAGCCACAGTTGTGGCTGTTGTGTCGACAGAAAACAGAGAAAGAAAGCAAGATAAAATAGCCATGTGGGTTTATTATAATGCGAAAGTATTTGTAAGGCATTATGGGGTCAAATAGAAACCACAACGGTGGCCCTGAGCTGCTGTTTGTGTGCGTCAGGTATGCAGCTGAAAAGGAAAACAAGGAAAGAATAATAGGACATGAATTATTATGTGCATACATGAGATAACTTATAATATACAAGAATGCATGTATTATTTTGAGGACAATAGACAATCTGATAAACGCGTGAAAGCAGCCTTACAAGTATAATTATTTTAACGTTGCTTTCCAAACCTGCTTGGTCTTGTTCAAACTGTTATCAGACAGTTTGTCTTTTGGTTTCCAGATCTGCTTCCCTTTATTCAAGACAATTTTAATAGTAGGGGTATGGTATGTGCTTAATTACACATACCTTGTACCTTTAAAAACGAGCTAAAATAACCAAAAACGGACTTAAAATGCCAAATACACGCTTGTTTTGCTAATTGTGTTGTGCAGGAACGGATAACTAAGAAAAGGACGAAAAACGAAGCCAAATCGACAAAACCGGACTCGGAATGGAAAAGCAGGAAAAGACAAAGTCAAAGTCCAAGCCCAAGCCTGAAAAAGTCAACCCAAGTCAACCCCGAAACCAAAAGTCAAGAAAAATAAGTTTAAGGACTAAACTTGTTAAGTCCCTAAACTTAGTTAAAAAGGAAAAAAGAAGGAAATGAAGAGAAGGACTTAAGATGCCAATATGGGAAAGTTATACTACAAGGACTTAAACTGCCAAAGACCTTAACCTATAACCACAAAGGACGGTTCATGTAAAGAATGTTATAACTCTTGGGGACTATTTCTGCCAAGTCCCCAAAAGTATAACACACCTAAAGGACGAGTGGTGCAATCAAAGTAAACACCCTGAGGGGCCATTATTGCCCAAACCCCAAACTTTCCCCTGTCATCCCCAAAAACTATAAAACTCGTTTCCCGCCCAAGCACAAAATCCCATTTTCCACTGTTCATCTTTTACCCTGCAACCACAAATTACCCAAGAGATCAAACCTTCACCCCCTCTCCACTAAACCCCTTTATGCCATGTTGGCAATCCATACCTACGACTCGGGCTCCAAGACATGATTAAGGGTCAAGATTTGTTTTTGGTTTGCTCTCACCAAACAAACACAAGAAACACAATGCAAAGAAGCTTGACAGCTTATAAAAGAGGAAGAAAGATGAAGAGTGAGAGTAGTTTTTTTTTAAGTTTTTAAATTTCCTTTGTATTTTTTTTATTTCATGTACTGTTGCAATTAAGATTTTTTCCTTTATTTTCAGTTGTACTTTCCATTTCATGTACTGTTGCAATTAAGATTCTTA
>BQNB010008733.1:0-88986 GCA_026074375.1 Tanacetum coccineum
AACAACTTCAACCAAAGTTTATATCTTTTTTCGTAAAAAAACAGCCAAGAAACTTACATATACGATATATGAGTCAATTTCTGCTAAGACGATTCGTTCTTTCGATCAATAGATGATCTATAGAGCTCTGGCAGTTTTGAAACAAAATTATTACTACAAACAATGTTCTCAAAAACTCATAAAACTAATAGTATTTGATACATGGGCAGCCAAAATGCTTCATGTCTAATTTATAATGATCCTGGGTCGTTCCTTTGTATTCTTATAACTCCAAAGCCTGCTCATATCCCCTTGCTGTTACATCACCCACATTTAACCATGAATGTTTTAAGCAGCCAATTTAGTAAGGAAATTCTGTGTATTCTTTAATAAAACAATCTCGGTCACTTATGTCATACGGTAAAAACTAAAATAACTCAGTAGTGCAAATGTCTATTTTGATCATTTATTATTAGATTATATTATAGACTAATCTCATTTATCAAACCAAAAAAATTTGATTATCTCATTATTCAGTGATCATACAACATAATCAATTCAAACACTATATTTTAAAATCACGTCTTGTAGAAATTGATTATATAATTATCCGTTTTTAAAATGCATAATTTATTTTGAATAAGCAATGACAAACATCTCCAAAATCAATAGTGCAAATCTTAATAATACTTTAGGAAATTATTATTGGATGAAAATATGGTACTTGTTCAACAATCTTGGCTACTAACACAAGAACAGAACTTTTAAGGTACAAAAGTAAACAAAATCAAATCTTAGGGTTTCAAATAACATTAGTACTAAACTCAGAACATAACTGGTTCCCCTTGTCTTCTTTTATGACATAACTTCATGTTCCACAATCTAACACGAAAAATGAAAGTACACACTTACCATTCAAAACCCTTAAAGTAACCCAACCCATTTCACAAAATCTAATCTTTTTTGTTTTAATTCAATCATTTCCATCAAATAATCACTTTTCTATGGTAATTTCTTAATTTCCCATTTTGTAACTGTTCTTTAGTTCTTTGATTATAGTACCTAGATCTGTTTAAGTGATAAAGTTTGTATCTTTATGTAATATCCTATGTTGGTTTGGTTTTAATTGATTAATTTTGTTGTTATTTAGGTTAGTTTAATAAAAAAGTTCTGTAGAGTCTGAAAGTGCTGAAAAAATCAATAATCGAAATATCGAGTTCTAGTTGTAGTTTATCAAATAATTAGGGTTGTACTTTTGGAAAGAAATCTTGAAATGGATTATGGTAGAGAAAGTGGAAATGTGGTTCAAATAGTGACGGGTGGGTCGAAAAGTGGAGGTGATTATTGGGGGGATCAACCGGTATGGGCGACCGAGGATGAATATGGTGTTTGGGATAGGGAGGCGTCTGTGGATAATAATTCGAATTCTAATTATGATGGGAGGCAGTCACAAACTAGGTCGGGAAGTGAGACGCCAAATAAGAAAAGAAATGGGCCGGGAGGGGATGCGCAAGCTACTAGTCGGTCAAAGGCGATTGGGAAAATGTTTTTCAAGACGAAGTTGTGTTGTAAGTTTCGGGCAGGTACTTGTCCGTATATTACAAATTGTAATTTTGCGCATAGTATTGAGGAGTTGAGAAGACCGCCACCGAATTGGCAAGAAATTGTGGCGGCTCATGAGGAAGAAAGGGGAGTTACGTCTGAGCCACGTGAGGAGTTTCAAATTCCGTCCCTCGGGTCTTCTAGTTTTACAGTGGATAGTCAGAGGTCTTATAAGGGGCGGCATTGCAAGAAGTTTTATACTGAAGAAGGATGTCCTTATGGTGATAATTGTACTTTTCTTCATGATGAGCAATCTAAAGCTCGTGAAAGTGTTGTAATTAGTTTAGGTCCTGGTTCTGGAGGTGGGTATGGCGGTGCTGGTGGTGGTGCCGGTGGAGGTGGAGTTGGTAGTGGTGGCGGTGGAGTAGTTAGTGGAGGTGGTGGCGGCGGTGGAGGTACTGTTATAGTTGTCGGTGGCGGAGCGGATGCAGCTGGATCTAACTCCTTGTTGAAGCCTTCAAATTGGAAAACAAGGATATGTAACAAGTGGGAACAAACGGGTTATTGTCCGTTTGGGAGCAAGTGTCATTTTGCTCATGGTGCTGCAGGTATAGTTTCTTTTCATTAATAATCTTAAATTTATAGCCTTTCTTGGCTAGCTAGAATTGTGGATACTACATAACTGAGAATTAAAACATAATTGATATATATGACATTAACGCAGGACTTATGAGAGTGCATAGCTAAACAATTAGAGGGGATATGTTCCAAATAAGTAACATGTTAATACGATTGTACAAACTTTATTATTGCAGTAATAACCTATATTTCTTTAAAACGCAATATAGGATGTTGTACTATATGTAAACTGGATAACTTTTAGCCAATTTGACCCATTTCTTTTTTAGCTTAGTTATATTATTTTTCATTTGACCAGTTAACCCAAACCGTCTTGAATTTTCATCTTGATTCACCTATTATGGTCAAATCTATGTTTCTCCTTCCCCTTATTTTATTGTGTGGAAAGTCCTTTACTTTTTGTTGAAGAAGTCCTCTTTATACATTCCATTTGCAACTTCTTTTTTGCACTATTGTGCTCTTTATGTGAATCAATCATGTCAATCTCCTAGTTTATCCAATCTGAATGAAATTCTCTTCTCCCCTTAAAGAAAAACAAAAAGGTCGAACGAGCAATGAGGTATGACTAAATATATCTCATGTACATCATAAACGGAAGGATACTTGAGATGCTTTCTGAAAACGTAAAATACCTGAGCTGTTACTTATGATATTTGCATGTGTTCAATAGTATCACTAGGTACTAAGGGATAATTGTGAGCAATGCTATACATTCCTACAATATCATCCTTATTATCTTCCTACTCCACATAAAGTTTGACATGTGTGATCCACTGCTTATGTCTCTTAATCGACTTCATTGATTTTTACACTTGCCATAATCATAGAGGTAGGAGGATTTGTAGGAACATTAAGTAGGAAGATTTAGCATTTTCCGATAGTTTTTAAGGTGTTTATAAGTACCTTTTTTGGTGCTCCTTGTTTTCTGAAAGAAAACTTACAAGCTCACTACATTATATGCAAACCACACACTTATCCCAGTTGGGGCTTGAACCCACAACCACTTGAGTGGAGAATACTCACAATCTCACGGATACCACTAGGCCAAAGGCCTGTTGGTTTATGTGCTTTTTTCTTTATTACCTTTTAGAAGAGATCTCAACAATTAGTCGCATGTTGTTTTTCAATTTAGTCACACCGCAATTTATAATAGCATGCAATCCCAAGGGAAATGAAAAGAGTATAATGTGATTTACAATTTTAGTGCTACTTCTTAGGACAATATTTGAAGATATAGCTTACATTCAAGTTATTGTTGTTGCATATCTGGAATTTATGAATAATTAACGTGACAAAATGATTTAGAATAGATATTGTATGTAATTGAATACATCTTGTGCAGCTTTCCACCCTTTTGACCCGTTTTACTCTTAGCGTAAGTTTAAAAGAATTCCCATTTGACACGTTGGAGATGAAATGCAACCCAAAACGTGTTTTCAGCTAACCAGTTTAACCATCGTATGTGTATTTAATGTGAAACAATTTTGTCAAGTAGCATTTTGATTCAGATAGTACACTTTTCATCTTTAGTAACCTGATTATCTTGGACATCGTGCATTTTTTTGCTGTAAACTATAAAACAAAATCTATGCTGCCCAAGGTTCCAATTTGGTGGAATGAACGAAGAGCATAATTGGGTTAAACAATATTAATGAATGTAAAGGTATGGTTTAGGTTTTGGTCTTATGCCTTTCCTCCATATATAAACTGTCAATCTTTGATTTCTGAAGGTCAATTTCAAAATAATGAGTAAAGTTAGCATAGCACCATTTCTTGGACCTATTTTGTACTGCCTGCATATTAGATGATTTGATCTAGCTATACGAGGGGGGTATTTACGATAGCGCATCCTACCATAGGATTCAGGAAGTATCCATCGTAGGAAGGATTCACATCTTTTTTCACATGGTATACCTATTTTAAGTAGAATTTGGATGATTATTGCTGGAATTTTGTGCAAGACTTCACTCCCTCATAAGGGTGAGCCTTGGTATAACTTGCTAGGCACATGGTGTAGAGGTGTCAATTAGTCAATTTAGGTTGTTTTTCTACTCAAACAGATCAATTATTAATAAAAAAAAATAAAGTTTAATAAGAAACAAGTGAACGGGTTGTAAGTTCCTTAAAGTTTATTCTAATGCGTACAATCTCCTAATTTCTTTATTAAAAAATTGTATTATTTATGTAATAATGATGCAATTTCGGTTGTATTTTTCTTATTTCAACATCTTTGCATATTCGGATTATAATGCTTCTTTTGGCAGAACTGCATCGATATGGTGGTGGGCTTGTTGATATAGATGCTAAAGATTCACCTACTTCAATGGACCCAAATAAACAAGGGATGATGCCTTCAAAGACTCCTATTGAGACTATAGTTGCCGCTGGTCCATCAGCTGCTCATTCGGATGGTTACCATCTTGGGGCTCCTTCTCGGTTGCCAGGTGTCATTCCAAGGACCGGACATAGATTTCAAAAATGGAAGGGCCCTGATAAAATAAGTCGTATCTATGGTGACTGGATTGATGATATTGAATAAGGAATAAGTTCTGGGCACTATATATTCTGTAGCTGTGTTTGTTTACCTGTATGTTCCGCTTTAATCTTTGCTTTGGGATTAAAAGTCTGTAATGGTTCTTTGGAATCTTCTTTTGGTGGCTTGTTAGTATGATTGATTTTGACATAATTGGTCATTTCGGTCCAAAGTTTGACTTGTCAAAAGCTGATTACTTATCTAGTATAATGGTATTACAGATTATGGAGTAGAATAATATGTATTCGAAACGGTGTATCCACAAGCAAGAACGTTAGATCGATGGTTCAAGTTTTATAATCACATTCCTGATTTCTGGCTGCGAAGACATTTAACTCCTCGTGTTAGCCGTGATGGTTGGTGGTGGCGCCTTGAGGTGGTATTATAAGACAAAATAAAGAAGCAGCAGCTTTCACAATTGGGATTTTGCATAAAAAAATGTTACAAGTTTTCTACATTTGCAATGTATGTAAGTGACTTCATACGTAGTAGTTTTTAGAGCAGGTGAAATATTTCACTCGACAGACAATCAAACTTATGTGATATGTTAATCATCTAAGGGAATCTAATAATAATAGTAATCAAGTAGTAGTATTTCAGAACAAACATTTTTTGGATAACCCAATGACCATGGGTTTTTTTGGATACTTAACAAAAACTTAAGGCCCCAAATGACACAACTTGGTATCTTTAGGACACTTACGATGATTATTTCACACACGTTCAACATATGACTCGTTCAATGAGACTCTATGCACCCTATAATCAAAAGGAAAACAGCCCCACATCACCCTCTTACCAAATATATTTGAGCTTCTCACTCTCATCCCCTTTTCTTTATCCATTTGTCCCACAAACTATGCAACATGCAAACACAAAATTTTATAGACTGTTGTCAAATTTCACTTAGATCAGGTTGTTTCTCATCTTTTTCTTATCCTAATAAGGACTCCGGCCGGAATTTTGGATATCCGGCCAGCCTAGAACGCTCTCGTGAGTTAGCCAATGACGACAACGGAACCAGCAACCGTTGCACCACCTGCAGACGTCCATGCCTCTCCTCCTGTTACCATTATTCTAACCACTATCATACTCGTCATATTTTTTATTGGGTTCTTCACGGTATACTTTTGCAGGTGTTTCATGCAAAACATATTTTACACATGGAATTCTCGTCATAACACTCCTGGGACACAAGTGGGTGGTCCTGGGGGTTGTGGCCCTCCTGGACTCGACCCATCTATTATAAGTACTTTTCCTACATTTATATACTCTAATGTCAAAGATTTTCGACGTGAGACGTATGGATTAGAATGTGCTATATGTTTATGTGAGTTTGAGGATGATAACATTCTTCGGCTTTTAACAAAGTGTTATCATGTGTTCCATCAAGATTGCATTGATCTATGGCTTGAGTCGCATAAATCATGTCCCTTTTGTCGACGTAGCCTTGAAACACCAATCAGCTCCCCTGCAAAATCCCCCATGTCTCAAAATAGTACTTCCATGCACGAGATTCAAGAAAATGATTTGCTTGAAGATTCGTTTACTATTAATATTAGGGACGAAAATGAAAGGAATAACAATACTAATACCAAAGAAGAAAGTAGCAAACGGAAACATGTTATGCTTGAACTTGATCGACATGATAGAGATGAAAGTAAAAAATCCGAAAGATTCTCAAGAAACAACTCAACGGGACATTCAATTGCTAGAAAAAACAAGGCATGTGAAGATGAAGATCGTTTCACTCTAAGGTTGCCCCAACACATACGAGCAAAACTCATTCATGGACATAACCTGACACGAAGTTGCACTGAGTTTGGGGAATTCAAAACTAGACCTTCCTCTGGAAATCCTGGATTTGGCGAGGTGTCAAGTTCTAGTAATGTAGACAAAGTATAAGGTAAAGACTCTAAACACACATTCTATTCGAGGGATCAGATTTTTGGCTCCCGATCCTTGCATTTGGCTTCACTAGTATCATGAGTAACTTTCAACCAGCCTAGAAGTGGTTAGTTGATATCATATGTTGCTACATGAAATTTTGTTAATAACTAAATTTAGAGAATCTGTAGATTAGTTAGGAACATGTTAGAATGAGATACCATTTTACTGTTTTGGCTATTTGTTTCTGTTGTACGGTTAGTTTTGTAATTTACATCTATAAGATAACGGAATTAAATATAACCTGGTCCTTTTGTGATTGTATAGTGATATTCGGTATTGATAACTTTTCCGATAGTGATTGTAGAGTGATTATTAGGTGGTGTCTGGTTTTGGAACATGTGTTTGGCACAGAGCCGTATGAAGTGTTTAGCATTTAGGTTTAACATTCAGCACTTAGGCCCAACAAGCATTTTGAATTAACATTTTTTTTTCTAGAATGCTTCTTCTTCTAAAGCTACTCAAAGAAAAATCTAAAGATAACCTTCTTTTAAATCATATATAGTTTAGGACTAATATGGATGAAATATTTTCCGTTGCAAGTCACCTCCCCTCGGCTGCGCTGCTTTATACGTACATCACTTGATCAAATGGAAATTTACCAATAGTCAAGGACTCAAGGTAGAACCAAGAATAACATTAGTGGGTATAAGGAGAAGAGGAGTGCAATCAACATTTAATTAAGGTTTTGTTTTTTTTTTCTAAATAACTTTTTCTAACATCTTTTCACCACTTATGTCTGCAGTCTCTCAGACGTTTTTTGTATGTTTTTTTGCAGAGATAAGTGGTAAAAATCACTTCTAACCTCTTCAAAAATTCTGACAAAATATTTCACTTCTTACCTCTTCTTCTCTCTTCTTTCTACAATAATTAAATAATTCATACTTTTTCTGGGTTTATACATTTTCAACCGTCTTTATTCTTTTTTTCATCCATTTTAATCCGTTTTCTACGATTTCTACGTTTTTCTCTGTTTTCTACGATATATAATATTTTTTTACGTTTTCATCAGTTATTTTACGTTTTTATCAGTTTTTTTTACTTTTACGTCAGTTTTTTACTTTTACGTCAGTTTTTTACTTTTTCGTCAGTATTTTTACGTTTTCGTCAGTTTTTTTACGTTTTCGTCATTTTTTTACGTTTTCGTCAGCTTTTTTACGTTTTCCTCCGTTTTTTACGTTTTCGTTAGTTTTTTACGTTATCGTCAGTTTTTACGTTTTCGTCAGGCTTTTTATATTTTTTACGTTTTTGTCTGTTTTTTTACATTTCGTCTATTTTTTACGTTTCGTTTGTTTTTTTACGTTCTCGTCTGCTTTTTTACGTTTTCGTCGGTATTTTTATGTCTTTGTCAGTTTTTTTATGTTTTCGTACGTTTTTTTTACGTTTTCACCCTTCTTTTTACGTTTGCGTCCGTCTTTTTACGTTTGCTTCTGGCATTTTACGTTTTCCTCCATTTTCTTACGTTTTCGCACGTTTTTTACATTTTCCTTCGTTTTTTCAAGTTTTCGTCCGTAAAAGTACGACAACGTAAAAAACAGACGAAAACGTAAAAAAGGACGAAAACGTAAAATAACTGACGAAAACGTAAAAAAATGACGAAAACGTAAAAAACTGACAAAACGTATAAAAACTAACGAAAACGTAAAAAAACTGACGGAAACGTAAAAAAACTGACGAAAACGTAAAATAACTGACGAAAACGTAAAAAACAGACGACAACGTAAAAAAACTGACCAAAACGTAAAAAACTGACGGAAACGTAAAAAACTGACGCAAACGTAAAAAACTGACGAAAACGTAAAAAAACAGACGAAAACGTAAAAAATTAGACGAAAACGTAAAAAACCGACGCAAACGTAAAAAAACTGACGTAAACATAAAAAAACTAAAGAAAACGTAAAAAAATTGACAAAAACGTAAAATAACTGACGAAAACGTAAAAAACTGACGAAAACGTAAAAATACTGACGAAAACGTAAAAAACTGACGAAAACGTAAAAAAATAGCGATAACGTAAAAAAACAAACGAAAGCGTAAAATAACTGACGAAAACGTAAAGAAACAAACGAAAACGTAAAAAACTGACGCAAACGTAAAAAAAACTGACGCAAGCGTAAAAAAACTGACGTAAACGTAAAAAACCTAAAGAAAACGTAAAATAAAACTGACAGAAACGTAAAATAACTGACGAAAACGTAAAAAAAACAGACGGAAACGTAAAAAACTGACCAAAACGTAAAAATACTAAAGAAAACGTATAAAACTGACGAAAACATAAAATAACTAACGAAAACGTAAAATAATTGATCAAAACGTAAAAAAAGACAAACGAAAAGGTAAAAAACACTAGTAAAAAGATAAAGAAACAAAAATGAAAGAAGTATTTGATTAGAACAAAAACAAACGGTCTTTTTCATGCAGATGAAGACTTTAGATATACTTCTTCTTCTGCAGACATAGTTTATAGATGAAGAGGTAAAACCTTTAAAAAACAAAAGAAACCTAAGTTTATGTAGACTGAGAGCTTAGTAAGCTAGCCCAAAGGCTATTGATGTAACTAGTTAAAGAAGAGAAAGAGCTATGCAGCTAGCACGAATGTCTTTGTAGCGTAAACTCCTGCTAAATAAATGCTTTTGCTGTGGCTTTGAAAGTCTTTGCGTTCCTGATTCAACTTCTTCATGCCACTGATAGATGCAGGTCATTTTTCTTTAAAGTTTATAGAGATTGAAAGTGGCCAAAAATAGATCATTATTTAATTGTTATGCGATAAATAACACTTAGATAATGCATTATACAAATTATGGTTATCAAAAGTATATGTCATTAGTGTTTACTAACAAATCGATTTTGTATGTTGAAAGATAGTTTAAATGGATAATATCACCGGGTAACATATATGATGACAAGTTTTGATAGTTTTACTCAATAATGTCCCGACCTCTATGACCATTAACAAAAAAATGATCAACAAATATTAATCTGTAATGTATGATAGATATTGTACACTAAGACATAAGGTCTAACAACCGTCAAAATGTTACTGTATACCTTGAATACCCGGCATTTCTCCTGTTCATCCAACCACGGATGTGGGACAAAGAACGTAGAATTGCACAAAACAATTCAGTATTACGAAAGTATAATTAACATGTCGGGCTTTTTATATTATAATCACGGATACAAACTACCCACCCAAATACACCATTATAAGGAGGTGTTTGGGGTTGCGTTTTAATTTGAACTTAATAATCTGCTTATTCCGTTTTGAAAACGCAGATAATTCATTTTAAGTGTTTGGCAAAACAAGACTGAAAAACACTTATGTGCGTTTTGGGAGGTTCATAACGTGGTTTTGCAAAAGCAGCTCTTCACTTGCTTTCTAGAAACGTGATTTTGTTTTTCCAGACACTCTTTTTACTCTTACAGATTAGCTATTGATGAAAAACAAAACGTATAGCATGTTTAGCATTGACGAATATTACAAATGGTGAAACTTTGAGTATATATGAAATTAATCACAAAAGTAAGGTGATATATGAAATTATTCATATTATTTAATATAAGTGCAACCTTAAAAAAGTAACCCATCCGGCCAGACTTATAGTTAAAAATCATCGGCATGCCTATGTTTATAATTATAAAAATAGTTACTTAAATACTAGACGAGTGCCCATGCATAGCACCGATAATTTTTAGCTGCAGATAATTAACGATATGCGATATTGTGGTAAATATTTCTTATAACGGTCAAAATAAGCGTTTTTTTAACAAAAATATAAATAATATCTACAGAAAGTACCCGTAAGAGTTGAGAAGTGAAAGTGAGGGTATATTGAGAGATTAATTTTTGTTGTAAAATAACATTTGTGTGAGGAGATATGAAATGTTTTGTGTGGATTTATATGGTGGATGCGGTTACACATTTGTTGTAAAATAACATTTCCTCTTTTTGCCTTCTTTATTTAAACCCGAGTCACAAATAATAACAAAAAATAAAATAAAATTACATATATGAATATATGAATCTTTGATAAAGTCAAGATCATGAAAACTCTAATAGCACAACATATAATTTTGCTGGCTTTCTTCTTTTCTTTTTGTTTTTTCACTCGTGGACCAGCTAGACTTTTTACTTTATGGCTTACAATAGTGACGACATGCGATGGTAGAGGGGTTTGTTGGTGGTGGGTTTCGGTGTTGATGGGGTTACAATCATGGATAAGCTCGTTGGTGGAGGTCAATGGTGGTGTAGTGGTGGAGTTGGTGGGGGAGTGGAGTTTATAGGTTTCATGAAACCCGCTATGCATGGCTGCAAAGAAACCAACATATATATATACACAGTCTAAAAAATATAACATACTTTCATCATTAGGGTTTTGAGAAAAGGAGACATACCTTTTTTAAGGATTTAATCGTAAGTAATGTACCAGCCTACAGAAACATGAATAAATTAGTATGAAAACATGGTAGAAGTGGTTTACGATGATACTCATAACATGATATCTAAAACTGAGAACCAAAACGAAAGCAAAAAGTGTGAATGTGATGAAGCTGAATATTGAGAAGAATAAGTGTTTATATTTCTGTGTGTTTTTCAATGCAATTGTGGTCCCTATTTATAGAGGATTTACCCAAACTATAGTCAATGGTAATTAATGGGTCTATTAATTTCTTCCATAATTAGCCTCCATAATTAAAGAAATTGGTGATTACATGAGCACATTAAATGCAGTCATTTAATGAGTAATTATATTATTTAAATATTATTTACGTTTTTAATGTATGATTAATGTTATTTACGTTTTTAAAACATTAGCTTTAAATGAGCAATTATATTACTTAAATGTTACGTTTTTAAAACATTAACATTACATGTTTATAAACCTTAAACTCTAAAATAGTAAGATTTCATGCATTAAATTTTTCAACATTTCCTATTTTAACAGTTTTTCAACTTTCAAGAGAATCATAAATTCTCTTTATAAGTAGTATAGATATAGATGTGTTTACATTGTCATAAGTTGTTGATTGAAAATATAAGAATGTATAGTTTGGTCATTTTACATATAAAGTTGTTGGATAGTCTCATTTGTCAAACACTAAAAAAACTGATATTTAATTATTGCGGTATCAAACAACATAATCAAATAAAACACTATATTTCATAATCACGTTTTGTAACAACTGATTATTTGATTATCCGTTTATAAAATGCATAATTTATTTTCAATAAGCAATCCCAAACACCCCCCAAGACTACTTTTGGAGGCCGTTTGGTATATTTTTTGCTGGAATCGTGAAATATATTCGTTTGACAAGAAAAATGTTTAGTACACCAATATTAAATCAGTTTTTACAAAAACTCAGGTATTTAGGTGTTTAGTACAATCGGTAATCTCTTCATGCATTTAGGTTTAAAAGAGTCAAGCTTTTGTTAAGTATCTCGACTCTAGCTAATTTTAGACGATCTTTATTGAGCCTCAAGATTGGGCCAGATAATAAGCTCGAAATGTTTAGCAAATTGAGCTTGAGATTTTATAAAATTGAATTGAGTTATTGTTGAGCTTTTCAAGATGTTAAATGATACTGTAGATTTGGTTTTTTAAATTCATTATACTATTATCTATATTTTAAAAGCTTACATGTATATTAGTGTTACCAATGAATCAAACTTTTTGAGCCGAGCTCAAATCTTACAGATTTTGTTTAGAACGACAATTTTTAACTATCTCACAATATTTATACTACAAACTGTCTTGCATGTCCTAAGCAGGACTTAAACGCACAATTATTTGGTTGAAGAGCCTCTCACACAAAAGAGATACCGTTGTGACACAAGCCTTTTGGTTATTTCAATTTTGAGAAAACAAATCATTACAAAATAAATCGTGTTTTTCAAGCCGAATTCGAGCAGAATTCAAACTTTCACAAGTCGAGCTCGAGCTTCTCTCACGAAGGCTCGTTGAGCTATCGATACGAGCTCGAGCCAGACATAATTTTGAGGAATCGCAACCAAATATCAACTCGATTGGACTCGTTTACACTCCGGGCATGCACCAAGTCTAATATGTCACTCATCCATAATTTAGGGGGTAAATATTTAACTTTCTCCAAATATAGTGAAAGATTTCAAAATCTTGAAACTCATAGTTCTCTGTTGCAGTCATTCTTCCAATTCACCAATTCTGAATCATCAATTTGATCAATGACGTCACTCAATCCAAACAAGCATTTAAAAGAACAGTAAGCACACTTGTTGTCTTTCTTCTAACAAAAAGATCAATATCATGTTACCTAATTAATTAATCAATTGTTTTTATTGTGCTGTTTTGTTTTTCAGATTTGTTAGCAATTTAAGTGGGTCTTCTGTGCTTGAGATCTTTGTACTCTCTGCATTGTTTCCTGTACGTTTCTTTATACAATATTGTTGTTAATTACTAATAATTTGTGTTTTTTAGATACTGATTTTGGTTTGTTCAGATGGTTATTCTGCTGAGACATACTTTTGGTATCTGCAAAATAGGTAATTTAATGTTCTGTAATTACAACTTACTTAAGGGGTGTGTTTCGGATTGACTTTTTTCAAATTTGAAAAGCCGATGAGCAGTTATAAGTTGCTTATATAAACTCATTACTATTGGTGGAGTTAGATATAAAAAGTTCGGTGATTATCTGTTATCGTTGCTAAGCGCAAGCATAATCTGTTTAGATAATATATGGCACACACCCCTTTACGAGATTTGCCAACATTAGAGTTGTCGGTTACTGAGAGTTCAAAGCTGAGTACATGCTGTGGTTTTAAACTATGTTCTTAGGTAGAAGCTAATGATTGTTCCCGAGGATTTCCATTGTGGCATGGAGTGTGAAAGTGAACATTGTGGTTGAAATTGCAAAAACAATGGATTCATTTGGTAATGATTTTGTTTCTGGCTTCTGGATTTACAATTTTAAAGGAAAACTAAAACCAACAGTAAATGTTGTTTGGTCAGCATCCAAATGCTAATGACAAAATTATGTAGATAGAAATTATTCATTCTAAACTTGATTTTTGATGCTTTATCTTTATGAGAAAACGGTTTGCGGAAACATGTACTAAAAGCTAGTTGAAAGAAATTACTAATAAGTTGTGAAGCTTAACTAAGGGTTATCGTTGATCATTATGTCTAATAGGTATTAGAATCAACACCATAGTCACTTCATCACCCTGTCCTTTGCCAACAGCAATGATGCTTGTCGAGTCTGACGACCATCTTCTTACATTATTAGTCGTAATCCCTTATACAAAGTTAATTGGCAAGGTTTATGAATTATCGAAAATTGGTCTACATCGTTAGTTTAAGCAGTGTCTACTTACACGTAGAGGAACATATGTTGTCTAGTGCTTGATATGACGACTCTTCATGCTTCCTCTACAATTATATTTCTGAAATGTACAGCGCATTAAGTAGTACCATGTGTATAAGAGTTACTACACCAAATTTTCTTTGGTGATTGGTTTTTTTTACTTCTTATAGTAAAAAAGGTCTGTACTTTGTGCAGAAGTCCCTGCGCAGATACAATATTTATAAATGGATTAATCTTGTTTGCATCTCCAGATCATGTTCCAAATGAAACCGCATTAAAGAAAAAAGACACGTCAAAAGTTTCCTTAAGAAATCAAAGGGGCTACATCATTACAATGATGGTGGATTTCCTCTCCATTGTTCTTCCAATGACTTTATTGTGTACAGTAAGTTTCTTCATACTAGTCCACTTCTTCTGTTAAATAAACAACATAGAAGACTTTTTAGTTTTACTTGAGAAAATCGAATCCATATTACCAATCTGACCCATTTTGATCAATATGTAACAAATATGTTGCGCAACAACTTCCAACAATGTCCAATATGTTTTTATACAACGTGTCATCAACTTCTGTTATTTCACACGTGTTTATTGTAAGATAGCAATTTTTATCTTTAACAGGTTTTATCAGAATGGACATATGTAAGTGGAGCTCTATTTATATTAGTCCTGCTTTTCTCTGTTGCATCTAAGAGGTAATCTACAACTGCTATATTCATAATTTTGTGCTGTGTTACTAGTGCAATTTATTGTGCGTTTGAATCATGTTTAATGTGACTATTCACTTATCTCTGCTTGCTGTTAACCATTTTAAATGATTACTATATAACAAATACATGATTATATTTTCCATTCCTTGTAGACATGGATCTTCTCGGGATCAAGAAGAAGGGCTTTATTCTCTAAGAGATTATGTCTCAGCATACAGGGTTTCTATGGTAACCTCAACATGAATTTATCTTTTCTTATATTAGATTTCTCGCTCTTAACATATTTCTGAATTCATTGGATGTTTTGAAGTTTTAATCTGTCTTATGTTTTGTGCAGATGCTTATCACATGCATATGTATTTTGGCTGTTGACTTTAACATATTCCCTAGAAGATACGCTAAAACCGAGACTTATGGTACTAGTTTGGTAATAATTTTTCTACACTAAAATGCTACTCCGTATTTGTTATGTTCATTAGTCAAGAGCCAGTACTCTCTGTTATGAACTTCTCACTGAAATCGTAATGCTGATTTATATTTGTATAATTTGATCACTATCAGATGGATGTTGGAGTAGGTGCGTTTGTCTTTGCAAATTCCTTTGTTTCGCGTCAAGCTCGGGGTATTTCAACAATGTGAGTCAATTTACTTTCCCTTATAAAGTTTGTAATAGCTACTCTTCTGAGGGGATAAAGCTTTATTATTTGCAAAGAGTAATGTTTCTTTGTTCTTGAACATACAAGAGTCATATTGATTGTTGAGTTAATGGCATAGATTTACTTATCAAATGCCATTACAGATGAGTTCATATAGACCTGCAAATGTGAAAGTTAGACTTCTTTGGGAATCCTCTGACATACCGATTGATATTATCATTTTTAATGGCATTATTTGATAATGCATACAGTGATTTTGTATTATGGCTTGAAGCTAAAATGGAGAAATTATTGAGCAGGACTATTTTGCTTATCTTGTCAATGGTTATGAAATGGTTTGCATACGCATGACCTTATTTCTCAACTTCTCTAAGTAGGTATGCTGTCATATTTTTCACGTTTTCGTTCCACTAAGTAATTGCATGATCACTATCTTGATATTATAGGGGTTTGAGAAGTGCATTGTCTTCTACTAGCCCACTACTGTTTCTGGGCTTTGCTAGACTTGTGTCCACCACTGGTGTTGACTATCAGGTAACTGATCTTTAACTTGCTCCCATTCTCCTTTAAAATGAATAGCCATATCTGCACTCTTGCATGTTAAGTTACGTATTGTTGGAAACTTAGATACATGTTGCTATAGGCGTCTTAATTTACCATCAGTCTCTTCACAGGTTCATGTGGGAGAATACGGTGTTCACTGGAATTTCTTTTTCACACTTGCTGGTGTAGCAGTCTTGACATCAGTTATCAACGTCTCTCCAAAGTATTGTGGGCTTGTAGGCTCATTGGTATTATTAGGTGCGTGATTTAATTCACTGTATTATCATCTTATTATGTCTGTTAAATTTGAAATTCATTCTTATGCCTCGTGCATAATGTTTACATCTCCAAATTTTAGGGTACCAAGTTTGCCTAATGAGCGGGTTAAATTCATATCTGCTTTCTGCGGAAAGGGGATCGGATATTATTAGTCAAAACAAGGAAGGAATTTATAGCATATTTGGTGAGGTACTTCTACTAAATGCTTATCTATGGATTCCTATTATTTTATTCATGAGTATGAACGGTGATTAATGCTTTATATGGTTCATGGTCAAATCCTCTACAGGGTATTGGGGTTTGCATCTGATTGGTGTTTGGTTGGGCAATAATCTTTTGTTTGGGAAGAATGCTAGTTTGAGAACTAATAGATGGGCAAGGAAGCAAGTTTGGATTCTATGTATTTTCTTCTGGTATGTATATTTATATATTTTTTTTAGCAAAAATAAGTTTTTAGCTTTAGAATTTATTCGTTCACTTAAATGACCATCTCTCCACTAATCTTTCCAGGTGCTTAACATTGATTCTAGACAGTTATGTCGAAAGACCTTCACGTCGAATGGTTTGACATTCTTATTTCATATAATTATGATGCATATATATCAAGGGATACTCTTTTAACAGAAAGATGTAATAAATCTTGTCTAATGGACTCATGATGAAAAGTTCATCTCTATCTTAATCGGGCTTAATGGCATATAAAACGGGAACTTGTTGAAATTGTATATCATGTTTATCGTACTCCTCTTTTGCATTTATAGTTGAATTACTGGATAAAATGTTTGCTGGTATCATACCAGGTTCACGTTTTATGCGTTTATAAGTTAACATAATTAAATGATCAAATACTAACAGGAAATTCTTTTGCAGTGCAACCTGACATACGTTACTTTAATATTGGCTATAAACCTTGAGGTAATTCTCACTTCGTTTTTATTATTGCAATGTAGCTTATCATTCACAGCTAAAAAGTCGTCATATTGTCAGATATTGGCAATTTTAATGCTCTCGGATTATATCCCTGGTGGTAAAGTATCACTCCTGGAACAAGCAATTAACCGAAACTTACTCGCTTTTTTCATTGTGGTGAGATGAACAACACATTTTGGCTTGGTTTATATTTGAACTTTGAAATTCGTTATGATTTTGACATCAACTTATGCAGGCAAATTTGTTGACGGGGTTGGTGAACTTATCGATGGATACCCTGTTTGTGTCGCCCCTCCCAGCACTGCTTATCCTAATTATTTATTGTTTTATTATATGTGCTGCTGCTGCATATGCAGAGTATAATGGTTTTAAGTTAAAGTTTTGGTGAAAACTGAAAAGAATGCTTTTTGGTACATTCAAAGTATGATTAGTTTATCTTACCTAGTTGTAATTCTGATTAGTCATGGACACAGAGATCATATGATCTTTAATTTATTTCTGTATGAAATCCCTCTTCGGCTCTTCGGATCAATCACATTATTAATGTATGTCTCTCCAACCGCTGTGCTATAACCGAACTGTTTATAATTTTATTTATAAATATGAACCAAATACACCATTGGAAAATTTTCGTACCTAAGGATCATCACATAATGAGAGAATAATGTATTCTTCCATGTTATCTTCAACTACTGAAATTTGATCAGGCGGCAAAGGGTTGTTCCATAAAGTCTCATGTTCAGTATTGTTATCTGTGTTTCTTGACACAATATTTGGCACACATAGGATTAGTCATGTTATAATATGCTTATCAGCATTTTTCTAGAGATAAGCAGCACAGTTTCTATCCCTTAGCTCTTGAGACAAATAGTTCATCAACGATTAAATTATTTACTTAATGAAAGGTATAATATAGTGAGCCAAACTTTGAAAGTTCATTTCAAGACGTACACGATAAGTCATAAATTAGCTCCGATGCAACCTGTTTAGCAATATGTCCATCATTTGTTGATATTCTATACTTTCATTATCTGATTTTAGATCGCATCTATCAGTAGCTATTACTTAACCATTAAGTCAATAGTATGGGCGGTATTACATGATTTCTGAACTTGTTCATGGAACCCGCTGTATATTACTAGTAGTTTCTTCTTGGTCAAACACTTCAACGCAGTTAGCCAGTAAAGTGCTCAACGCATTGATCCCTATAACTTGATCATTTACTGGAGCCAATAAGGAAGAAAATCAGCACTTTACCAGCTAATAAATTCAGTTTAGTTCTACTAAACATAACCCCATTAAAAGTTTTAACACTTTCCCAGTTTAGATATATTTTGATGTGCAGATTAAAACAAGCATCATGTTCTTCTTTTTTGAAATGGCAAATATATAATAAAAAGACTAGCAAGAATCTAGAAGATACATATACCAAAACGACAAATAACAAACACACGAAATACTTAAATCTCACGAGAAGAACACCTAGCAAACACCAACAAGCAACACCTAGAATTAAAAACCTAGACATTAAACGACACACAAATAATCAAACACCTAAGAAAGCACAAACTATGAAAAAGCCATAACAACAAGCATCATCTAATTTTTCATTATCTCTAACTAATTTGCACTATAACTGCACTTCAATCTTGCTTGCTCCAAAAGCAATCTGTTGTCATCCACATTTGCAATGTCACCATTATCATAGTCCTCAATTCATGTCAAAGTAGCTAGAATCTCAATGATCAAGCAAAAGTAGTGTCTCTATATAAGAACTCACATTGCATGAATCTTCTATTGTAGTAATCCCAATAGAATTAATGTGTCCCGAGCACGGTTCATAAACAGAAAGAAGGCCAACATGTTCAGGTTCAGCATCATCTTCTATCATTTCGATTAAAGGTTCGCCACTCTTCCTAAATCCACGTACCTCGTATAATTCATTTGTTGAGTTAATGGTAAAAAAATTTGTCAACGATTTTGGATCGCCGTGTTCCATCATCCATACACTGACAACTTGGTTGTTAATCACCCATTTCATTTGAGCCACAACTAAAGACTCCCTCGCCTTAGACATAAACAACCTATGATTACGTGCTAAACTATCCGGGAGATCTAATTCATTGAATTCTTCGGTTATCATATCAAATGACATAATTTGTTCTAACCCGTGATAATGAGGGTCCTCAAAACGTAGATCATATGCACGCCAATAAATAAACCTGTCTAAAACTACCTGATTAACTCCGAATGCAGTTGAATTAAGAGGCAAGTTCGTGGTTAGTCTTTTCCAAGCCTTTGTACTTAATGTAAATACCTCAACTACAGTGTCACAATCCCCCCAATACCCCAAACTACGATCAAATGAAACCTTGACAAGCTTAGGGTCACTCGTGTCCGGAGTAACCCCAAAACCAACAGCAGTACTATATTGGAAACCTATATCATTAGGCACGGATATGGTAACCGATTTTCTAATAATAGGATTCCAGATAACAGCTGTTGTTTTTGTTTTGGAATCATCAAAAATATCATAAAAGCATAATAAGCCTTGAGAGGAGCCAACTATTGTTGGTTCGTTCAATTGATTTACGGATACGGGAACAGGAAGTGAAAACTTTTGTTGGGGAAAAGTCCACAATCGAAACATATTTTCGGTCAGAACTATTTTCCGGGTTAGTGTAACTTACAAGTATATGATGATGCTGCTGAGTGCGATGGTAATTAGCGATGAATTTACTGCTATCGATGAAAGACTTCCATGGTTTGGAAACAGATCGGAACTGAATCAGTGATTTGACGGGAAGCCTTTTCATGATTTCTGATTGGATTTCGAAAGGTATATGATCTGACATTTTGATTTTGGAGGTTTTGTTGGTGGGTTGTGTTCTGGAGTGAAATATTTTAATTTGACTTGACTATGCTTGGGTTTTATAATTTATACTATGACATTTGTTGATTGTTAAGTGTACTTAAGTAATTGAAAAAGAAGCGAGTGAACTGAACAAATATATAGGGTGCGTTTGGTACGGAGGGCTGAGTTTTATTAAATTATAATGAATATTTATTGATTTTATAATATATTTTCTTTCTCCTAATTCAAATTCAAATTCAAAATCTAAACCAAATTTAAATTCCTAATCTAAATGCTTAATCACACACCAAAGTAGTCTCTTTAACAATCTATCATACCAAAATGGAACTTAAGATGGCCCAATTCAAAAACATACAAATTATCCGCACTTTTTCAAATCATGGACATAGTTGGTAGGGGTTTTGAGTATTTTTTTAATAATGTCAATTACATTTGACTTTAATTTTAATTTAGTTCACTTTGCACTCTTTTTTTCTTATTTTTGTCAAGCTCTACCACTCTACCTTGTTAGATGATTAACACGTGTCTATTTTTTTATTATGAAAATAAATGTGATTTGATGTTTTGTCTTATTATTAATATAGTAAATTATTCAAAATGCTCTCTCTTTTTATATTATTTCCTCCTTTTTTATTTCATCCACCAACCCCAATACCTTCACCCTATCTTTTTAATTAACATATTTCATTTGCAGATTCCCGACTAATCGACCTTACACTTTCGTAAATCCTACAAAAAGGAAAAAAATCGGATAAACAAAGAAGAAAAGAAACGGTTTGACTTAATTACAAAAAACCAATGCAGAACATTCCATGGTGTAAATAAAATATGAGAAAAGGCATAAGTCCAATGGGCTTGTTAATAAATTAGTAGTAGTACTAGATCCCTTGCAAAATCCTCAATTAAAACAATATCTCATGTACTTGGTATGACAACTCTTGGTTTGACAAGAACAATGCAACAAAATCCTCCATTAATTTCAGCTCCAACAAGGAAATCAATAAGAACTGACTTCATCTTGGTTTGACAACTCTTAATGTCATCTCTACCAATCAAGGTCATGGTGTTTCCATTACCTCATTTCATAATGCTGACCGGAATAAAAAAAATAGCAAAAAAAACAAAAGAAAAAAAAAAAAAACGAATGTCATGTCACTGGGGTTTAGTTAAGTGATTAAAGGTTTGATTTCTAAAAAAAAAAGTAGTTTTTAGCTTTGGAAGTTTAAACAAAAATTAAATTGGTACAAGTTGTTTGTTAGTGATAGAGGGTGGATGTCGGTGGTAGTGTTTTTGTTTTCCGGGCGGATTCTTGGTCTGGGCCGGAGCTTTTGCCTACACAACCGAACGTGATCACCCGTACCAAAAGAAAACGGTAAGGTTCTGTATCCAAAATAACGTTCAACGAGCAAACCTAAAAGCATCGATACTAAACGACGAGCGCGATCACGAGCCGTGTCGTACGAAAATTCCAAGGAGATATATCAAAGAAGGGAAAGTAGATTGAAGATACCTACCTAACTATAATATGTGTAAGTAGTAGTGTACTATACGAGTAAGTCAACGCTTGAACGAAGAAGTAACGGAAGCTGCCTATATCGAAGGGCAGATCCGAACAAATAATTGAGGCACGAGGACACGCAATATAAGAAATGTAATTTTCTAACTCTCCTGCATGCACTCACCAATCACTTATCGTGGCGAATACACATATATAAAAAAATGTAATATTTACTGACTGTACCATCTTACAACCTAAGTAGCATATATAACAAAAATTTTTTCATAATGTAAATGCGCAGATATCCATAGTGTGCCTCAGATAGTGTAGCCTCAGGTGTCGTACTTGAGTGCTTTATAATTAATGTTGGCTTACTCATGTAATGTATGTAAGTGCCTCGCTTTTAAGTCACTCGATAAATTGTATGTATTTTTTCAGAGCTGTGAACGCATCATTTACAATCTGTTGAATTTCTAAATAAAGCACATATACGACCATCTTGCTATTCACAGACGAAAAAGACCTATTACCAACACATTAAACCATAAAGGAATTTGCTCCATCAAATAGATAATACTTGATACACACTCGAGTATCACCAACAGATCTGTAGAAGATAGATCGAAACGACGTCATAAAGGAACGAAAGTCTCACAACGACTCCCAAAATACGAAATATCCGAAAAAAAATATCTTAACAACCATGACGTGGTAAAAGGTCGAGATAAAATTATGTTGGGACATCACTTGGGTTTAAATTTGGCCTCCGCAGAATCACCCGACTCTGCGGGTCCAGCCCTAACTACACGCATCTTTTTTTTGACAAATGATCAAACTATCCTATTCTCCTTTGGTTAACAAAGAGGGCTCCTCATCTTGGATCCTTATAACGCTTAAGTCCAGTTGGGAAAATGGTTCCCCAACGAGACTTCTTATGGGTGGGGGGAACATATCTAAAATACTAAGAAAGTAATACATATCATATCAGATAATGGTAGGCAAAATAACTAAAATGACAACTTAGCAAAATACGAAATATATAAGCTATGTAAAAATAGAGAGGAAGCATAGCAGTTATAGCATTAAACACTTAAGCCCTAAATGCTATTCTACATGAAAGACCACCTTGGTTATAGCTAGGTTAACACACTTACTTCTCTATACAAAGGATACGATACCAATCGTCACACCCCGCCAAGTGGGTGGAAACAAGTGGCGCGACGAGGAAAGGGAATCATCACAACATGGCGTCATATATAGATGAAATAAAAAACATGCATAATAATACAAGGTATAGATACACAATTTCATGAAAATACCCAAAAATATTAACAAAATCCAAAGGCGTTTGACATTGAAATAAAGGCAGTTCACGCCAATGTCATGACATGCAAACATTTAAACATCCCAACAAACAAGTCAAATATCATTTAACATCCAAAACAAATAACGAAATCTAGATCACTAAACATCGACAGCTACCTACAGTCATCTAGCACTTTTCTTACCTTATTCTTCTTTGATGAGTTACCTAAAAATGATGCTTATATGTTAACACAATGGTTGGTGAGAAACATAGGTTTTCAGACACACATATTTAATCCATTACCAAAATCATTAATCCAATTACTGTGATCATAAAATAATACTTTTGCATGAAAATTATGCTAACTAACATGCCTATTTTTTTTCCAATCCAAATAAATCTAACCCAAGCACGATGACCTCATCGATCTGTTCAATCTAAATCCTTATCCCTCTAGCTCAGACCGGAGATACCTGAAAGTAACCCTCCTGACTAGACATCAGTACCATACCAAATCTCTTTCCCTCTAGCTCAGGCTAGAGATACCCGAAGGTAACCCTCCCAACTAGGCACATCACATCAATATCACATCACATAACATGTAGCACATAACTTACATTTAGTCACATATAGTCCATGCTTTTTCACTAAACACTTAATCACAAAAATTTAAAACTATTTTCAACACTTGCATCATTTCCATCCCAAGTTTAAAACAATGTAAAAAGTGGGACTATGTAACTCACTTGAATGCTCAAATGCTGCTTCCAATTCCTATCACGCAACTATACAAATAAATAAACACAGTTACACGCGACCAAGCTAAAATCTCTAGTCCATGTAACATACATATGATGGATGTCTAAGGGTTTGATTAACCATCATGGGTCACCCCGACACCATGCCTAACCTTAACCATCTCATTAACCCATTACACAAGTTAACTACAATTGATTCGATAATATAGAATTTTAGTGTATCTTTACCAACTTAAAATCCTTACTTGCCGACCTTTATAAATTATGCAAAAAATCACCTAAGTTCATTTATTAGTTTATACTAACTTTGTTCAAAAGTACTCATTACATGTTGAAACTATCCTAAATAAATCCAACTTCAAAACTGTCCCAATTCGGATCTGATTGCACACTAAAATGTATGGCCTTAATTACCATACTTAGACACACAATCAGAGGCTATCCTTCAAGGGTTTATTTATATACATAATGAACTTATCCACTGTAGATAGGCTAATCTTAATTCCACTTTTAAATTAGGGTTTTACCTTCCCAAACATGACCTAATTCTGACCTGTATTTACTGTTTTGACAACATTTTCTCTGTAACAAACGTTTCTAAAACTAATCTTCCATAACTCAAAATCTTTATGAGGCCAGACTTTTTAAAAAATAAACTCTTTGAACTACAATTTAGGCTCTTGAATCATATCAAAACACATTTTTAACATCTAGATATCATTAGTTGAACACGGACCTAATTCTGCAAAACCCTAAATCAAGATCTAACACAAACCCTAATATGCAACATGCATGATCATAACCCTAATCATCATTCCATCATTAAAGTTCACATATAATCTGTATTTTATGTATGACTTAGATCTGTATAAGTCTTGTTAAATGATCTGGATAATATAAACTAAGTTACGCTTACTTACCTTCTGATTTCTTGATCCTAACATGATTCTTGGTTTACTTCTGATCAGATTCTTGTTCTTGTGCTTGGGATGGAAGAAGTCGACTCATATGGTTTTAGGGCTGAATAGGTCGTGGGTTTTGATATATAGGCTAAGGGATAACCTTATCTAATTAACTAGCATCCTAATCCTACTAAAACTCCTCTAGATAAGGCCCAAAATCCTTTTTCTTCTCTTTTTCCTTTTTGGGCCCGTTTTCTACATGTACTACATATATTTATTTTTTTATTTTTTTTATTTAATTATTAATTAACTTATTATCTTCATTACCTTAAGTTTTAATAAAAACCTAAGCTAATTTGGGTTAACCTTTTTAAATAACGCAAACTTACTAACTTTCGAAAAATAAATATTCATTTCGGAATTCCACTTTCATAATTTAGAAAGTCCCAAATAATAAACCAAATTTCACTCATTCACTTTTTTTAACATGGTCACATTTCCCATAAAAACCTTAACACAAAAATCAGTCCAACTATTGACGTAGCATTGCATGCAATACCCCATTCCTTTCCATTATTAATTTACGTGTACACATAGAATATATACCAAAACACAACGCACTCAAATGAAATGTTCATACACCTCAAAATGTTATCATGCACCTATTTAACCACTTAGCACAATCTTAAACACATAGTACATAAGAATTCACACAAAATGAACTCTTGCCATTTTTAAGGTATACTAGCCTGATTAAAGTCACGGATGTCACTTGACCTGGACAATCAATTTTGCTTTGTTTACTTGATAAACAATCTGTGAATTGCTAAAAAATCCCGTGGAACTACCTGAACGTACCTATTACTATATTACACATCTACGAATAGGGTATACTTTGCCCGATGTTTGTTTTTAAGTAAATCGGTATTATAGTTATTATAAATTTAAAGCTTGTAAAAACACACATCAGATAGTGCACAATTTTTGGGTGAAAAGCTAGTAAGCTGGTCGTATAAAAAGAAAATGTGTAATGCAATATCCACAACTAAAGTTGAATATGTCTCCTTGTCCGGTTGTTGTGCACAGATCCTGTGGATGCAGTCACAGTTAACTGACTACGGATTTGACTACAACAAGATTCCTTTGTATTGCGACTCAAAGAGCGCCATGTTTTTCTTATAAACACCGGGCACACTAAGGTCGAAACACATTGCTTTTTCTTAAAATTTCATATGGTTTGTTATTAAATATCAGATAACAACCCGGTCCTCAAAGAAAAGGAAAATATACGCATAAGTGCGTTTATCCTTAACAAAAAAAGAGAAAAATCTTTTCAGTCTTGAGTTTATCAATCAAAACATTCCAAGTATTGAAACTCAAAAAATTGGCTTGTGTATATTTTACTACACAACCCAGGCTTTCTAAATAAGATAAGTGTATGCGTCAGTGCATTTATTTTTTAAACCAAGAGAACTATTTGTCGACCCAAACAAATTTTCTCAAAATGTGTTCTAATCAAACATGTTCGGGTCAATAAATTTTCAAATGCGGGAAATTAATTCAGAATATGTATTGTCATTTAATGGAAAAATATTTTCATGAAATTTCGAACGCTCGAACAAATCCAAGAAATCTTTAAATAGACTACGGGTCTTTGTTTGAGGGGGAGAACGAGCTTTAACATGAAATTTTCAAAAAATGTTCAAAAAGAATTTATCAGAAAAAATTTCATCATCAAGAAAAACAATTAAGGAAATCCGATCACTTAAACAAATTCTACAGCTCTTTAAATAAAAAACGGATATTTGTTTGAGGGGGAGAAAGTGCTTTCAAAGAAATAAATTTTCAAAAGTATTGAGGAAAAATAATCGAGAAAAGTGTTAAAACTTTTAGCGGGTTATTATTTGAGGGGGAGTTAACGGGATGAACTCCGGGACTATTTTTGCAAATAGGGACAAAGCTTTAGGGGATTAAATGCAACATTTTAAAGTTTACCATTTTTAGGACCTAAAATGCAAATTAGTTTCATCTTAAAGGAGTTAGAAGTGTTAAATGAAGTTTAGGCTTAGTTTATTAGAGCTTAAAATCTCTAGGGACTAAAATTGCCAAAAACCAAAACCCTCCCCATATACTCCCTCCTAATCGATCCACCCTCCCCATTTCTCACACACTTCACAAAATTTTTTCTCCCTCTCCCTTTGTTCTTGATAGGATCGGCCAAACCCACAACCAAACAAGAATTCATTATTGATCAAAAGGTAAAGAAGCAAAGATATTTATAATCACTATCTTATATCTCTTGCAAAAGGAATTACACCAATTCATCACACAACTTGAAAAATCATTGATTTTAGAGTTAGGGTTCTTAAAAAATCAAGTGGCTTGAATCAGTAAATAGCCATAGGCCTATAATGTATAAATTATGATTAAATAAATTAGATTAAATCCTAATTAAACGACAAATTCTTTGTTTTGATTGACATTTTTTTTAGGGGTGTATGGTTTTAAAAACTAACCGCACCATAGGGGATCATTGTTTTTGAATGTTTTAAGTATAGTGATGTAAATACACGCCTATGAACAATAATTGAACGAGTATGATTGAAAAGGGTTTATGGATCTTAAAGCAATCTAAATGTTCCCAATTCCACAATATACTCAAAAAGATGTAGGTGAGATCAAGAATAATTTATGTTATTCCTCAAATTTACATCACTCTAGAAACACTTATAGGATCACAAAAATCCGAATCTTAGCCATGAAAGGTTTGACAATGTTCCGTTTTTGAGCTTAATTCGCAAAGAAAGGGTGCGTTTGGATGTGAAAACTGGTAACACAAGTGAGTATTTTTTATGATGCACACAAAGTGAAAGATAAAAATGTCTTGTTTACAACATTTTTATCATTTTTGGTGATTCCTAGTTCTTGCCGAACCTAAAGCGGTTTCAAAACAGGGAAAAAACTGGTCAAAAACTCGATAGTTATCACTGAAAGCCACATGGATCGTTTCACATGAATTTCCAACCAAACAATCATTGTATCGTCTAAAAATACACCAATTACATGGACCAGACCATGAGCATTCCGAAACACAATGTGGTCGGTTCAAAGCAACTGAACCATGTAGGACCGGATTCAAATGGAACCTTTGACCACCGAACCTCGAGGGTTCAAAATTAACAACAACGAACCACGAAGGGGTTACACCGATCCACCAGCCGGTTTTAAGTAGGGGTCACAAACCATTTTGGACGGTTTCAATGAATCCTTAAATGGATTCAAGGTCGATCCGGAACCCAAGGAACAGTTCAACCGAACTTGATAGTGTTACCGTGAAACCAGCAATGGTTCACCAAACAAATAGTTGGACCGATCCTAGGTTTGACACCCGAGACCCAGTGGTTGATCGTAACCTAGATTGTTTACCGCCCGTTTTTGACCGAATTTAACCCTCAAAAATAATTGAACAAAGTTCAAATTTATAATCAAACCGAAAAGGTTTTATAATAATTCACAAAGTTTAAAATAAAATCGTGTCTAAAACTAATTACTCTTTCAAAAGTATTAACGTTTATCTAAATAAACAAAAATGAATGGAATATTAAAATGAGTATTAATACGGGTAAATACAATGTGTAAATGTTTATATGATTGTCACATACCTCGTAAATTTAAATCTCATAAACGGACGAACTTAGATGATTAATTGTTGACTTATTTTTGACCATGTCTTTGACTATGACTTTGTTCAATGACCGTTGACCAAGTTTGACTTTCTTATTCATGTGCTTCATAAGTTCTTTTGATATGAAATTGATCGTGTTTTCACAAATGATTAAATACAAGTTCTATATGTATCTGAAAATATCAAAAAATAGTTTAACAAATATTTCTGCATTGAAAGAAACGCGTCAGCGATCGAAGTTGCTTCATCTAACGTATTATCTCTCTTACATTGTTAGCATCGTTTGGGTTGCAATTTGTTTTGAGATTATTCAAAAACCGTCGTGTTAGCCAGATTAATGGAACCATCCATCTTAGATATAAGAATATTTTGAAATAAACTATCTTTCTCATTTAATGTGTTATATTTGGATATATCTCTCGTAAATTTCACCATAGTGCATCAGGGTATTATTTATAATATTCATGCGTTAATCTTTAAATTTTGCCCACTAGTGAAGTGGATTACTATACTAGTACTTGTACTACGTGTGGTATTCCCGAGGCACTTAATCTCATACGAGATATTTTTTCCAAAAATAATAGTAATGATGTTAGCAGATTTTATAAATTTATTGCTACAGATTTTACACATCATTATCTATTGATTTCAAATAACACAAAGCCTTGCAAAATGATAAATTCCAAGTTAAAAAGTTATTTTGAGTCTACTTTGAAATAATTTGACTGAGAGTTACTGATAATCAAGATGGCTATTAGGGCTAGTTATCACCTAAACACTGATAATGGATCCCTTTAGCAAATCAATGTATCTTCAGGGCTCAAGGTTACTTTACTAAAAGGAAAACTCATTCTCATGCGAATCAATTGTTTCTGAAAAGTTTCTACTCTCACACAAATGATGCTATTTCTCTAAAGATTGGTTAAGATGAACACTTTTGAGCATGAGAAAATTAAAACATTCTCGTTCACTCTTCCATCTTTTATTTCGCATAAATAGTATCCTAGAACGTAATCTTAAGTAAGGATAAACAAAAACAGAACGATAGATAAAAACCGTTTGTCAAAAGAAAAGAGCATACGTCTTGTGTCAGAAAAAGCAAGTAAAAAGGCACATAAGAAAGAAAATTGACATAAGTATGAACAAAAAGAAATGCTCGTTCATACAAAACAGATAGAGAGAATAAAAACAGAAAATGAAATAAATGTGCTTAAGTTTGTAATCATGTGACACTAATCAACTTTGAATCTTATTCTCAGAATCCAACATGTCAAGAGAAAATCCACAAGCAGCAAATGTTTCTGAAGAGCAGCTGGTTCCAAGTGCTAACAGACTATTAATAAAAAAGAACAACCAGCACGTCACTTCAGATTCAAATATCACCGATTCATTGCTGAGACTTGTTGTTGGAATTCTCAAACACCACAAGCTTAACAAACCAGTTTCCTTACCTGCCACTATACCAGTCATATACTTACACCAGTTCTGGACAACCATCACTCATAATTTAATCACTCACACATTCAACTTTCAACTTGACACACAAACTTACACTCTCACTGCCAGACTACTCCGCAATGTACTACAGATGTCTCTACCTGATGCCAACAAACCATATACCAAACCTCCCACCAAAAAGAAATTCTGGCATTTATCAAGAAACTTGGATATGATGAACACCAAACAACAAAGATGACTTTTGTTTCAACTTTTGTTGCCACGAAACTTCATCAACCATGGAGAGCAATTCTAAGTGTTCTAAATAGGAGTCTCACAGCCAAAGACTCAAGTTAGGATACTGCTAGACTTCCAATACTTTAGATACTTTGGGGTATTGTTCACTCTGCTAATTTGGATTATGCGTAATTGATTTGGGACAAATTCGAATGGCAAGTAGACATAACATCAAGGTCGTTTAAGATGTCTAAGCTGATTTATACCTGTTTCACCAAACTTATCATTGATCACTTTCTATCTTGCAACAAGAGTATTCCTTGAAGATCTGATGCTGAATTGCATAGTGAAGGTCAAGACTCGCCCCTTACAAGATAATCAACAATATTGATAGTAAATACAAGTTCGGGATGGAGATTCCAGATTCTATGATAACTGATGCGATCAAGCAGTCAATAAGATACAAGTTTTACAGACAAAAGAAGGCAAAAAGTAAGAAAGGTAAAGCTGCCTAGGAACCAGAAAAGCCACATATGTCTCTAGTCAGAAGTGGAAGAGGAAAAGGTTATATGCGTTTAGGTGATCAAGAGGTGAATGTCCCTAGCGCGTTTAAGAAAAATGTTGTGCCAAATAAAATAAGATCTCTCACTGTGGCTGACAACATTGTTGAAGAAATAGTTATAGTAGAACTTGCCAAATCTCTCAGTATTGAAGAACAACAATGTGCAATCATGACTCAATTGACAATTGACAGAAAAAACAAAAAAGATGTTCAAGACACGTATGCTGAGTGGGGACAGAAACTCAAAGGTCATGTAATCGAAGATCTAGCTGTTTAATCATTTTTAGATTTACGTAGAGGATCCAAGAAAGCAGACTTGAGAGTCTGACGCAAGAAAAGAAACCAGTTGGAGGAGAAGGATCAAGTGCTGCTCATAACAAATACTATGAGTTTGAATAAATTTCAGCAACTGATAGTGATACAACACAAGATTCTTCACATTCAGACATTGATGATGAGAAAGATGATGAAACTGATGATTCTGATATGGATTTATCTAATGATGAACCAAAAGAAGATGATGCTGCTGCATGATTTAGAGTGTTCATGTATAACAAGTCTACAAAACCACTTAAATCTACATACCTTAATCCCATGGTTACATGTTCCTCCTTAGAGTACATTCAGAGTCTGCTAAATGAACCACGTGCAAATGAATTGACATATTTCATGAGCAACCCAGTTTATACTTATGCCCACACAACCTTAGTGGTGACTAACCCAGAGGGGAATCATGAGGTAACAAGCTATATATCATGTGCATCTAAAGTACCATTTGGTACACATGTAGATGTTCAAGCAACTAACCTTGTATTACAGGAAATGTTTCCAGACGAGGTTGCTCATCACACGTAATCTCAACTAGCAAATACAACATACTATCCTATAACAAATCCCCAACATAACTCAATTCAAGCCAAAGCAAATAAGCTCATGCAAAAGGCAATGAAGAACATGAGGAAGATCAACTTCAAGAAGGTAGTTGCTCAAAAGTTTAAAGAATATGATCAGAAGCTGGAAGCTCTTACATCTATCAATGTCTCTAAAGTAATTGATAAGGTTGTCCATGCAAAAGTTCTGACAAAAATGAAGAAGCTTCTACCTACTCATGTTCTGAATTCCGTAGCTAACTATGTTAAGCCTGGACTTAACAACTCCATACGCGAAGTCATGAGAAACAACCATATCCGTCTATTCACCAAACCATCAACCTCCGCTGATGATCTCTCAGAAATGGTTCTAAAGCTAAAGCTGCTGAATAGAATTCATCTGAACAAATCAAATACGACTCATCCTACTCATCAGAAGCTTTATGATACTCTTTATGAATCCATCAATCTTGATCAAGAAGCACTTGATGCTCAAGATGTAGAGCCATCCTTCCATAAAAGGTATCACGTTTATCAGGATCCTCCAAATGATCATGAAAGGGAGAACATGAAGAAAAAAAGAAAGAATGTTGGTGAACCTTCTTCTAGATCATCAAGAAAAGAAAAATCTCTCGTGGTTCATGCTCAAGAAGACACTCCTGCTGACTAACCTCAAGACCAAGAAGACTTATATGTTCAGGAACGTCCCAATGCTGGATGGTTAACGAAGAAGTCAGGGTCAGCAAATGCTAAAAGAAGAACAACATGGTTTGATTTTCTTTTAAAATCAGAAATTGATCAAAATGAGAATCACATTCTTGGACCATCTATTGTGGCTATAGCAAAGAAGCTGAAAGAACTTATCCAGAAAGACGTGCTCAAAATAGCAAATCTTGAAGGTCCAGGATTAGAAAAGCTGACGCAACAATACAAGAACGATGTGGAACATGAATATCATGTTGATCAACTTAAAGTAGTTGTGTTAACTAAAGCTCAGTGGAATAGTGGTGAAGGCGATGTGTCCAAGCCAAGATCATTTGAAAGTCACATGAGAGCACAAAACCTCATCCTAGCTTTTTCAACAATTACTTCTATTACCTGGTAAACCTTAGCACTAGAGAGAAGTGCACTACATCTCTTACCAAGCACTATGCTGCAAGGTACCACATTTAAGGTATTGAAGATATGATCCCTGATAGATAGAGTAAAGAGGTTCACCATTATCAGATCGAAGCCCTGAATGGAATTCATCATTGGGAAGACGGAAGACAAGACTTCTTTAAGGGCATAGATTAATAATAGGTCATCAGGTAAAGTTTACTCTAACAAGAGAATAATTTTAGTTGTAAGAGTTAAAGTAAAAAGGAAATGGGGTTATGGATTTTTGTCATCAATTGTAGTTAGGAGATCAGATAAAAAGGAGTATACTTTTAGCTATGCGGATCTACCCAGACTTAACCTAAATGATATAGAAGACATGTACATGCTCAAAGTACAAGACAAGCTGCACCATCTCCAGTCGAAGTTTGAGAAAGACTTCAACAACACACTTCTACTCTTTATTCGAAGAACAGTGATACTGAACAGAGTTGAAGATTTATAGTTGGGAGTGGAGAGCTACCAACGGACCCTCAACCTGATCAAGCCCAAGCTTTACTTTAAAGGAATCGAAGACAAGATACCATATCAATGTCTGGAATAGAGAAAGGGGTAGTGTATCTTAATCAACACAACCGCAGATCTCTGATGAAGATCAATGACGTTAAGAAATTTTGTAATGGTACTCTGATGAAGATTCGAGAAAACCTGATTGACATGGTGAACAAGAATGAGCTGGGACAAGGTAACAAAAGGTTGAAAGGATGTGACTGGAATGACAAGGACATCAAAAGATCTACATAAATGATGAACAAGATTGATCAAGTCATGAAGAGCAGGGAGCAGCTGCGAAGATTTGAAGAGTATGTTGGTGGACGTCCCAAGACTATTGATCCTCGATTTTATGTAAGGCCGTAGTAACCACCCCTTAGGGGGAGATTGTTAGAAACACAGAAAGTGTTGGTTACACGACAATTTATCTAGTTTATCATAGTCTAGGGATTAGAGAACAAATAGACAAGGACTTGTATGTAATTTATGTAAAATCCCCTTTCCTACTTAGTCCATCCTCTCTACCTATAAATAGAGGGCTAAGGTAAGGAAAGGGGTGGTGATTTCTCTCTTATTTGATCTCATTTATCTTTCTTTCTTTCCCTCTTTACTTTCTCTCTCTAAGAATCTCACCCTTCCTCTCTCCCTCTCATCTCTCTACACGTCTCACACTCTCTCTCTCTACCATTTCTTACGCCTGTCTCTATCTAAATATATTAGTGTAGTGTATGTTTAGGATATCTTACATACTCTCGTTGATACATTAAACAATAAATAAGTTTTAACAAAGTGCTCCCATAAGTTTTGCATCAAAAGAAAATAAGCATTTTCTTAGATAACAAGAATAGTTTAAGTATAAATGAAAATCCATGAAAAATAGTCATGATGAATGCGGACTCTAATGCACTTCATAAATGTCCATACAGGTTAAGCATCTAACAAATACATGCTTAAAAATGTCAACATAAAGTTGGTGAGTTTATAGGTTTAAGTAAATGATAAGTGTGGACCGCAAGATTTAAAGTAATCATTGCATGGCATACAATATCCAAAAAAAGTAATTACGATTGCACTAAGCTCATGACACCGAAGCTACGACAGTGTGTAAAGTAGCCCGTGTAGGTATCCAACCCAAGACCACCTAGAATTATGACATGGTACTCGTCCGTTTGACCAGCCTGTTGGTCAAGTGAGAATCACCAAACCCAGACGGGGATGTCAATCCTAATAGATCTATTTATAACACTCACGCTTATACAAGTAATTAACAATTCATGATACTGGGCATAGTGGGTTAATGGTACTTAGGCTAATTTGTAATCATTTAAAAAGTACTTGCGTCCAAATGTAAAATAAGCAATGTATCTCACCCTGAGATTTGTAAAGTAGTTATAAAAAAAGTTAAAGCGGGGCTATAAACTAACCTTAAGCAAAAGTAATGATTCGAGAAATAATCAATCAAGTGTAATAGCATAACGGTTCCAAATCGCGACCTAGTTAAATAATAATGCGCTTTAGGCTTACAACAATGAGCGCACTAAATATATATGGGATGTAATAATATAGCACACAACCTAATATGCTTGTGTATAAGGTTTTCCAAGTTCATAATATACTTTATAGCAACAGCTATAAGTGTTTTATATATAAAAGTGACTAAAATAGTTGCCTGGAAATAGGGTTTTCTCAATTTTACGGGGGCGTATCTCCCTTGGTTCTACTGAAATACGCGTTTCAAAAGCCTAGATTGAAGGTTTTTAGTAATCTTTCCAAATATATAAGTTTTGTAAATTGTTCCAAAGTTTAAAGGATCCAAAAGGGGTTTAGAATGCACATATGTCCGACTGTCCAGAAGGCAAAAATATTTCCTAAATTTGTATTGGTCATAACTCACTCAATTTTTATCGTCTAGTGTTGTTACAACTTGCTAAATTTAAGTTAAGATGTCCTCTACCAAAGTCTCAACTGGACCAAAAATCCAATCTACTCCTAAAGTGGTCATAAAGTCATATAAAATTCAGGACTCTGTTTTGCGCACTAATCTTGTAAAAATCATTTAAAAATGAATACAAACCCGAATATTTTTGGGAACCTCCATAATTTTAGGTAAAACTATATATTAGGATATTTTGAAAATATTTTTACTCATGAGTTCCATTAAAGTTGTATTTACAAGCCATTAAGTCACTAGAAAAATCTGCTCAATTATAGGACTTATAAAACAAGCTTTTTAACAAATTTCACTTATACACAAGCTTACTAAGAGGCTATGAATCATATATAAGGTGTAAATAATATATGATAATATAAAAATAATGATACTTACATATATGGATGAAGATGGATGCTTAATGATCTAATATTTCCTAAAATAACTAACCAAACCCTAGTTTTATCAACCCAAAACCTTAGCTTATGTATAAACTCTTAATCAAAAGCTTGAATGCCATTCCTTTAGCCTTGCTTACTGCTGATTCTAAGGAGAGAAAAGAGAGTGTTTAAGTGTGAGAAAAATGAGGGGAAAGCAGTGTCTTATATATAGGGCAAAAGGTGAAGGGAACTAGCTATTTTCTTGGACTAACCAAGTTGTAATGTGTTAAGTTAGGTTAAGGGTATCCAAGGGGACCTAAAGTACCATGGGGAAGGGTTAGGGGCTGTCTAATCACGTGGGATTTGGGTATTTTGAAGGGGGTTTGACTTTGGGTGGTGGTCTAATGGTTATGGGGTTTGTCCAAGGGGTATATGGTAGGCTAAGGAGACAAGATGTGAAGTTGTTGTGATGTTTTAGAGAGTATCATGAGAGGGCTGCTTTTGATGGTAGGAATGGGAGGAAAAAAGAAAGTTTTTGAAAGTATATAAGTATTTAGGGTATTTGTAAAGGTGGTGAATTGTGTTGGGTATGTTGTGCATGCATGCATGTATCAAAATGCAAGTTTAAGTGACTTACGTAAAAGGTTTAAAACCGTATGCATATGAAAGGTAAAACATGCTTATATTGATGATAACATTCTAGTTATGAGTATACTAAACTTAGTCTAGAGTTGTTGTGCGTTCAAAGACGTTTTTCATAGTACGCGGGATAACCTCCCGGTTATAGGTTAAATCAAGCATATATACGTTCAAAGTGAAATATTTCAAGTTAATTGATAACATCAAATGCTTAATACTTTTATATATCAAATTCTCGCGTTTATTGCCTTGTTCTATATTATTTTTATAAGAATCTGTACTTAATTCATTCATATTTCAAGATCAGGGAATTAAGGCATTGGAACGAAAAAGAAGGCAAAAAATGGCATTAAAGATATAAAAATTGTATTCAAGGATAAAACTATGGGGTAGTTGTTCCCTTTGACTACGCCGTAGTTAATTATGTGTGGAAAAATATTTATGCTGACGAAGAACTACAGCGTAGTTGGACCATAGGAACTATGTCATAGCTATTATTTGTTAAAGATGAAAACATGCGTTGGAAGAACTACGACGTAGTTGGGACTTATAACTACGCCGTAGTTATTACATGCTAAAAAAGGGAATACTACGTCAGAAGAACTACGGCGTAGTTCATACCTTCAACTACGCCGTAGTTAGCTTAAGTCTAGGGGCTAAATGTGTGCGAAACTTATTATAATTCAAGGAATAGAACAAAGATGGAGGACCAAAGTCGTACAATACCCAATGTTCCAAATCTCTTATAAATATAAAACGTGAGAATTTATTTGGAGACACATTCTGTGGGGTCGGTGGACCCATTACCATTCGTCCTTTTTGGGGTCACTGACGGCAGGAGAAAAGAGTTATACACAGTAAGGGTTATAGATTCGATCGCGGGGTAAAGACACCACCATCATCTTATTAGTTTGGTTCAATTATTATGCTTTTCATTACTTTTTTTAACTGATCAAGATTTGATTGTATGAATATAATTTTCGGCTAAGCCTTTCTTGTGTTACTCCTATTATTAATTAATTATCATTGTGATTCATTTACTTCTCATTAATTTTGGTTATTTATTTGGTTATAGTACTTTGATCATAAGATGCCAAATATTACGCTCGCTTACCATGACCAGTGGGACAAAATCTTGGTTACTATAACCTGTGTGACTAGGATTTACGATTAAAAGATAGGATTTGATGACCATTCGATCTTAGATTTTCCCACTCAGATTAAGTAATTGAATCACCGAGTTAATTAATATATAACTAGTCTTACACGTTCTTCTTCCCCTTGATTTTAATTCAATCAATGCACTTAAGTTTTCATTCTCTCAATTCAAACGCGATATTTTATATTGCTTTCTAGTTTAAAAGTAGACAGCCTCAAGATCAGAAGCCCCACACATAGCTCTTTGGGTCGACCTCGTACTTATCTCAAGTACACTGCACGCGACCGGGTATACTACTTATTAGTATGTATATAGATCTTAGGTAGTTCGCATTTTATAAATTTAAAACCTGATCTATTAATAAAAATAACGCATCAAGTTTTTGACGCCTCTGCCGGGGAGCTATATCTAGGTTTTTGATTTGAGGTTTTAGGATTTCTAGTATTTCTGTCCTTTCACTTGGCTACTATTTCCCTTAACTTACTTTTTAGGTTATGATGGAGCCCGATATTAATAATATGACCTTAAATGAGTATTTGATGCATGAAGGAAGGCATAGGGATTTGGCTAGGAATTATACCTCTAGGAAGAGTGTTGCTCCTGTGAGGAATAGAATTCTGGTATATCCTGATTCTGATGAGGAAGATGAAGAGTATTGTAGTCTGCCTCCTTTACTCCCATGTTTTCAAACTCCTCAACCTTGTATCAAATTTAATTCCATATCCCATAATGTTGAAAATGAAATTAACATTAATAGCATGACCTTAGCCGAGTATGATTTGTCTATGGTTATGCAATGTTCAATGAAAAGTGATGTACATGATACTACTTATGGTTTTACACCCTGATTTTTTGATCAATCACCACAAACGCCTAATCCTCCTTTGGATAAGAACGATTTTAGCTTTGAAGAAATCCTAGATGACTTGATCAGAATAGGAGGAGAAAACCTTAGAAGTATGGAACATGAAGAAGTTCCAAATAGGTGTGATGAAGAAACAGTTGGGGATACGGACCATGAAAGTGGTAATCCTCTTAACTTTCCTACTTTTCCTGTTACTAATGAATTTGCTAGTGTTTGTATATAGGATGATGAAAATATTCATATTAGCACAATAGAGGAAATAGAGGAAGTTCAGGTGAAGGACGTTAGAATGGATGAAAACCACAACATTGACCCTTCAAACACTAAAGAAACGTCACAAATGAGTCTTGCTAAAGACCCTTTCCTAGTTTGTATGGAGCTCAATGACCAGTCAAATTCTGTGCAACACACCATTCCATCATCCACTTCTAATAAGGGAAAAAGGGAATTCACAACTCCCCACATGTAAGAAATTTTAACCTCGTACGCCCTTCTAGTTGCAAACTTACACCCTTATGATGTATGTGGCTACTATCACCCACACTTGACTCCAAGTGAGGGGATGGACACCCTATTACCTAGTAAATAAGGGTGGGGTCAAGCTCGTGACTCGAACAAAAACAAGCACTTCGTGGGAGGTACCCCATGCCAATCTTTTTAATTTCCGTTCATTTCATTTCAATTCTGCATTTAGCTGGTTTTGTGTAGTTCTCACTTTGTTTGCAGGTTCCTACAGCCAAATGATGGATGCTCGTGATCAGTTTGGCTAGTAATTATGAGGGTAGGGTAGTTGCTAGTTGCAGCAACTACGACATAGTCACTACAACTATGGCGTAGTTGATGAACTACGGCGTAGTTCATTCTTGGACTACATCGTAGTTGGCCTGGTCTATTTTAAAAAAAAATTATGACTCACATAACTACAGCGTAGTTCCACCTAATACGTCGTAGTTCTCTCCTGCAACTTAAATTATTTTTCTAAATAATTTGAATTTCACAAAACCGTGTATAATCAGTAAATGAACTTTGTGGGTATATTCTCTGGAAACCCTCACGAGACTTCACTCGTCTACTCGGGCCACCGAGTGGTTTAAAAGGCTTGTTGCATACGCTAAATGAAACCGTGATTCCTACGAAAGTGAGTTAGGATTGTATTTTGTATTATTATTCAGTATATTTTGTGGTATCTTTCTTTTATCTGGATTTATGCTTTTGGTATAAGTTTTCTTGTAGCTATACAGGTTGAAGCACATAGAGTGATGCTGATGCTTTGATGACATTTGGCTATAAGGAAGCATTTCAAAGCTGAATTAGGTGAATACCACATAGATGATGATGAAGTTGCTTGTGATTGTGGATGTTGCTCGAGGAAGCAGACTTGGAGCATGGCTTTGAGCATGTTGTCTCTTTATCATACTGAGCAAATCCAGGGGAGTACTTCTGTTCCATTTCTAACCCTTCCTATTTTAAATTTGTATGCTTAAGTTTGACTTAAGTGGGGGGAAGGGATTAAAAATAGACACTTATTTGATTATACTTGCCTTTATTTTTCTAGTTTTTTCTGAAAAATATTTCATTACTAAAATTTTGACATGTTTTTCATTAATTAATTAGTTAAGACTTTACTGAGCACACCTACCCCTTATAATTACATATGTGAGGATAAGCCTTTCCGTTTTCCTTTATACATAAATTCAATAAAAATGAGTATGCCGGTGGTTGTAGTAGACTTTAGAACTTGGCTTGGTATATCTTTTCGAGACCACCAAAATGAGCAGTAAATCCACATTTTTCAAGTTACTTTACGTCAATAAACTCAAAACTATTCACTTTGAACCTTTACATGTTTACTTTTAATTATAACCGTTAAGTTAAATCGCGTAAACTAAAAAAAACAATATTAAACGTAAACCGACATTAAAAAAATATATGTTTACGTCAAATAAGTGTTATATGACTATTATGATGATAATTTATAAGTTACATATTTTATTTTGTGAGTTTTACATAAAACGCTTACGTTTTGACATTTGGAACTTTCATGCATGCATGTAAACCATGCCACCTTTCCATACTTAACCAAATATATACACTTATACCAATATTTAAAATTTAAACATTTTCCCGCCCCTTTTTACCCACTTATACCGTCCACTATATCCCCCACTAAAATCATACAGTTTTTCATACCAACCAAAACTTACCTCCTTTTAACCAACTTTAATCCCCACTAACTAAGCCTCACTCCTTTGTCTAGATCTATTATCCAAGTCTAACATTTACATCCTTTTATCCAATGCACACCATTAACCATTTGATACTTCCTATCTAATGTAGAAGTATACTAGCACACTTCCCTCATAATTCACTTAGCAAAAATAAAATACCATCTCTTTCTCTATAGCTCCAACTCACGGCACCAAGAAGAAAAACAAAGAAGTTTTAGGTTTTTGATTTTTACAAATATATTATAAGGAAGGTTTAAGGGTATTACGAGTAATCAAACAAATTTAGGGTTTGATTTAGGTGTTAAACAAGCTAATCTCATCATTCTTCATCTTCAAGGTTTCATAATTTTTCTCATACTTTTATTATACATATTTTGCTATAAACATCTTAATTATCAAGTTATATCACCAACTAGTTTGTTATATTGAGTATATACAAAAAAACTAGTAAAAGTCTTATATATAAAATTACTTACAAAAAGGTGTAAAATAAATAATACACATGTTCTTACAATTGAAATATTTATTTTTGTCATCTTACAAGATACTTGCTAAATATGATGCTTGTTATTAAATTTGGTAATTTATAAACTAGCTTAGTTAAGTTATATATTTAATTTTTTTTCTTGGCATATTAATTAATTTTGATGAAGTGGTGGGAGAGATTAGGCTAGAATGGTTTTTGTTTTTGCGGATTGATTTGGACTAGTAAACTAAAAATATATACATTGCTTCCTGACTTTTCCCATTGTTTTTGGACAGAAAATGTGGCTTTGATGAGCCGAGGCCATAAAAATATGATAGTACATCTTCTCACGATTCCGTGGATATAAAGAACTTAAAAATCAGACTTAAAACGAGTGAGTTATGACCGTTTGAAATTTATATAGAACTGTGTATTTTCTGAAAAACTGCACTTACATCTTTCTGTCCAGTTTACGGAAACGCGTTTAACCCTTTTCGGGTCCGAGTCAGGAAATATTTATAGGATAAGACTTGTAGATTATGATTTTCCGTTAAATCCTCGAGCTTGAACGACCCGTAACTCATTAAAACGAAGGAGATACACTCCGTTAAAGTTGGACTATTTTTCTGAAAATTAAATAAGTTTCCTACACATATTTTATTAAATATAGGTGCTGTTAGGAATATAATTTGGGGTTTTCGAGTGTTTTCGGGCCCGTTTGAGCTATAAAAACCTTAGAAAATATTGTAGTATCACTTATATAATATTTATACGCGTCAAAAACTTTATAAATATTATTCTATAAACTAATTGGACTATAATTAAATTAACTATAGGAAAATATTAAAAATAATAACCGAGCAAGATAGACTATAATTAATTCTTGACTATTAATATTACAATTGTATATACTTATATATATTAAGTGGCGAACTTGACATAAACACTATTTTGACTTATAAAACTAAAACGCAAACTATTAGATAGTAATATAACGTTATAAAATATAGTGCATCATTTTATTTCGCTTGCATTATTCTAAATCGACGCATAATTAAATAGGTTGCGTGCCGGACTTGTTGTGACGATTTCACTTGTTGATTTTCTCAAAATCAATACATTTACTTAAGGTGAGTTTATAGCCCCGCTTTAACTTATTTTACAATTATTTACAAATCTCGGGGTGAGTTACATTGCTTGTTTTTCCAATTGGATGTAAGTACAATACATTACAATTTTTACAATGATTATTGATGCGCCTAAGTACCGACAATCCACAACGCCCATCATCATGAACCGTTAATTACCTTGTGTAAGTACGTGTGTTATAAATAGATCTGTTTAAAAAATAGGATTGACATCCCCATCCAGGATTGGTCCCCTACAAGGCCAACCGACGTATACCATATCGAAGTCTAGAGGGTCTCGTGTTGGACCCTCTCAACGGAAAAAATTATGTTTATACAATGTCTTTGTTTCGGTGTCATGAGCTTAGTACAATCAAATTTCAATTTTATTTGGCATTATATGTGTACATGTCTTACAATTTAAATCTTGCCGTCGACAATTATTATTTACTTAAACCTATGAACTCACCAACTTTATATTGACATTTTAAGCATGTATTTTCTCAGGTGCTTAACTGCTATGATGTATTTGAGGTGCATTGGGTCTTCATTCATTCAAGGATACATTTTCATGGGCTTTTCATGCACTACTTTATCCTCATTGTATTTTTAAACTATGAAGTTCAGTTGATGCAAACTTGGGACAACTTGTTTTGAACATAATTATTTCAATGAAACAACGGGGATATCTTTTAAACGACTCATATAGAGGTCGTTCTCTTGTATCTTGTGCTTGCGTATTATGAAGTAGCGCCCCCGGTTACCTATTCTGCTACCACATATTTTAGGGATGTTATAGATTGGTATCTAGAGCCAAGGTTATAGAGAACTAGATTGCATATTTTACCTAGACTATAACCATTTCATAAACATTACATATCATAAAAAAAATTCATGTGCATTCACACTACTTGCTTACAAGACTCATACTTGCGTTTGCTTTCCTTTACGTACATTTTACACTTGATTTATATAAGGGTTATTTACATAAATACTAGAAATTTTCTAAGACATTGCGAGTGATGCGATGGTCTTTAAAACGTTTTCATGTCTTTTACACAATACTGTTTTACATAACATTGAAACTTGTCATAGTCTGCCGATCCCACTAGTTACCTTATCATTCGACTCCAAGTTGAAAACCCGCCTCATACTGTTGAAACACCTACGCCATCTTGTGACCCATCGCCTAGAATCACGCCGATTAATTGAAACATGACTTTAACCTGTCACCTCGCAACATTTCATCTTTGGAGCACGACTTTTTAGAACTAGATTGATTTTAATTTTTTTACTCCTCTGACTTTAAAGAATCATGCCTATTACAAGACAAGGAGCAAATTCTGACGCCATTGAGCAGCTGATAGCTCAACATGTAGCTGAAGCATTGGATGCTTATGAGGCGAATCAGAACAGTGGAAACGGAAATAGGAATGTGAATGGAAATGGAAACGTTAATGGGAATGCAAGCCATAATTCAGGAAGTGGTAGTAAAAGGACGTTACACACTACTCGTAGGTGTACGTATAAGGAGTTCTTAAATTGCCACCCCCTTAACTTTAAGGGTACTAAAGGGGCTGTGGGATTGACCTGTTGGTTTGAAAAGATGGAATCCGTGTTCTATATTAGTAATTGTGTTGTTGAATGTCAAGTGAAGTATGCCACTTGTACCTTGCTGAATGGTGCACTAACGTGGTGGAACTCTCATGTTAAGACTGATGGACATGATTCTGCCTATGAGATGTCATGGAAGAATCTGATGAAGATGATGACTGAAGCCTACTGTCCGAGAAATGATATTCAGAAACTAGAGAGCGAATTATGGAATTTGACAGTCAAAGGCACCAATGTTGTAGGCTATACACAACATTTTCAAGAATATGCTTTGTTGTGTCCAATAATGGTTCTTGAGGAAAAAGATAAAGTGGAAAGGTACATTTGGGGTCTTCCCAATAGCATTCAGGGAAACGTGACTTCGGCTAGGACTACAAGGCTTCAAGATACTGTTAAGTAAGCAAACAGTTTGATGGATTAGAAAATTCGTGTTTTTGCTGCTATACAAGTTGATAACAAAAGAAGGATGAAGAACAATCCAAGGGACGACCATGTTCAACAACCACCCTATAAGAGGCAGAACATAGCAAGGGCCTACATTGCTGGGCCTGGTGAGAAGAAAGAGTATGCTGGAATCTTACCTATGTGCAATAAATGCAAATATCACGATACTGGATTGTGCACTGCAAAGTGCGGAAATTGCAAAAGGATTGGTCATTAAACCAAGGATTGTAAGAGTCTAGCTGCCGCAACAAATCAGAGGGCTCCGGTGGCAAATCAAAGAACCCTTACTTGCTTTTAATGTGGGAAACAAGGCACTATTGTAGTGAATGCCCAGAGTTAAAGAATCAGAACCATGGAAACCAAGCTGGAAGTTGTGAAGCACGTGGAAGGGTGTATGCTTTGGGAGGAGGAGAAGCCGATCAAGACCCTAACAACGTTGCAGATAATGTTGATGCTTAAAGAGAGATTTTTTTCTCTTTCCCGTCTTACCTAGTGAAACCTAAGTTGGAACTATCATAGAATCTATTTCCTATAGGAATTTACGTTGTACTTTCTTTTAAATTTTCATTGTACCGTGTGGATGATTTTAAAGTATCTATCAAATTAATGTGTCATGAAAATTTCGTCAATTTTACTCAAATTCTCTATTTATTTATGCAAGCCACTCCCTAAATTATTATAGCCCTATAAGCATTTTTTTACAATCACCTTATACACCATTTTATTACCACATGATAAACTATTTTTACTATCATTAATAATTACTATCGTTGAATAAACCATCATTTTATAAACTATTTACTATCACCTTATGAACTATTTTTACTATTGTAATAAACTATTTTACCATCACTTAGTAAAACTACCATCTTATAGACTATTTTCCTACCATCATATAAACCATGAAAATTGTTTTATCATCACCTTATGAAAATTTTTGCCATCACTTATAAACTATTTCACTATTATTTCATAAACTAATTTACTATCATTTATAAACTATTTTGCTATCATTTTATAAACTAATTGGCTGTCACCTTATAAACTATTTTGCTACCATCTTAAAAACCATGTTACTATAAATCATTTTACTATTACCTTATGAACTATTTTTATTTCTATCACATAAATTATTTTACTATCACCCTATAAATTATTTAGCTATCGCCTTATAAACTATCCTACTATTGTTTCACAAAATAATTTGTTGTCGCCGTATAAACTACATTGCTTTCATCATATAAACTATTTTGTAACATTGTAAAACTACTTTAAAATTTTCTTTTTGCATAACACTTCTTTGACAAAAATAAGTGTTTCATCATTAGTCCTCAATTATACATAGCCTGATGTTAGAAACATAATTTCACAGTCTAACAAGAGAAGCTCGGTCTTGAAGAAACAAGCATTTTATAGCTCGATAGTTAACTAATTAATTAATGTTTAATGATGTAAATGGGTTGTTATGCAAAAAGCCTGCAAAAGCCCAAAAGAAAGGCCCATAGGCCAAACCCCATTAGTGTATAAATACACTTTGTTCTTATCATTATTAGGTAAGCTAGTCAATATTATTGTTAGGGTTTTTAGCCACCAAAAAGTTTCTTTCAATCATCAATAAAGTCTTTATTTTCCTGCATCTTGATTCTCACATCCATCATTCGTTAAGGTTTGTTATGAATGAAGTCATCGCAAACTACAATTGGGTATACCTATCGAACCAGTAAGTGTGATCCGTGTCCGCGACTTATCATACCTTTGTAGAAAAGTTCAACTGTATAAAGTGAGAGATTATTTGGCTAACAAATGAATATCCGCAAGCGAACCCGTACCTTGGCTATGGTGATTATACAACTGGGTCACCCACTATTCATCCGTCTTCGATCTATTATGTTGAAGGGACTCAACACAACCTATTCTCAGTAGTGAAAGTTTTGTGATGGAGGTTTAGAAAGTTGATTCGACAGCCCCCAGAGCATTCGTTCACGTCCGTAACTTACGATATGATGGATCTACCTCAATGTGTTTCACGTACTACCAACCTGTACTCCATCTCACTGAAATGATATTGTTATCAGCTTCACCAGTCATGCTTTGCTTACAAGAAGGCCTCTCAACTAAAAGTATCATGTTATGGCACTCTGTCGGTTGAATCATCTGAAATTCGGGACTTTGATCAATTAGCTCGAAATGATCTTAGTCAGAGTTTTTACCCATAGCAGAAAATATGACAAAGACCATTTGTGTCTATCTTGTGCAGCTTGTATAAAGCAGACACAATCACATCAACTAAAGGCGGAAAACACCAATACCATGAATCTCCAACACTACATATGGACCTCAATGCCGGACCAATGAGAACGGTACGTATCAACATGAAAGAAGTATGTTTTTGGTGATAGTTGATGATTACCCCCAATTTGGAATATGGTTAAGATTTCTTACGAACAAAGGACGAAACTCCTCATGTGATTGAGAAGTTTATTGTAGATATACTCAAAAGAGCCCTTACTATCTCAATAGCTTCTGTTTCGTCATACACAGATAATGGAATAGTGTTTTGTGAATAAAGGAAGTGGACACTCGATACGATGGCGTTTGAGAGTGTTCGGTATTCTCCACTCTATATAAACGGAGCATACCCTCGGTCTCCACAATAAACGGTGTTTATTTTTTTACGAAAGACGGAACCGACCACTTATGTAAGTTGCGCAGTGCACTAGTGACCATACTTTGGCGAAAAGTCTCCAACTGTTCCTAATGGCTGAAGCAGTAGAGGCCCCGTACTACTGCGAGTTATAACACTTAAACGATCTCGTTGTACATACGCGTCACATGGAAAGACCTATTAAAGAACTGCTGAGAGGAAAGAAACCTAATCATAACAGTACTATCCAAGATTTGGATCCTCTTGCTATCCTATACCAATGACTAGACGAAGACGTATGGTAAACACAAACGCGAAAGCATATACTAGTATATTTGTTGGCATATGCACCCACCCAAGAAGGCGAACCGAATCTACAACAAAAAGAACCTCGTAAGAATCAGGACCCGTTCCATAAGTTACCTTCGATGAACTTACCAAAGGGTTTGACGACAGTTTCACCACCAATTCAGGCCTCGGCAACTCAACAAATGACTTCTGTTGCAAACAGTACAGAACTCGATACTTACCTGCATTACAGTCAGGGAATGCAAGCCGTTCCCTGCAACTAGTAAAAGCCCCCGAACCACCTAGTGTGTCCCTCTACAAAGAAAACCGTAGACAATTTTTGTTTTCATATGTGTTGGATGAGATGGAGGTCATTCCAACCTCCGTCTGTTTTTGACACCCTTTGAAGCTATCCGTAAAGTCATCACGCGCTCAATGCAAACCAAGAATCATAGGTTTACCCTTCACAACAGTTATCCACAGAAAGGCACATCCTTATGCAGTTATCAGAAAGCCAGTTCTTGGCTCATCAAATACGCGACCTAGTACCAAACACTAGTGATATCTGATATTGAAACACACCTGTTAGAGATTCATGTTTTGACATAATGTGTTTTGACACCTATACATGCTCCCTGAATACCGCTTATAGAAGCATCTTTCTTCCACACTGTCATATCGATGATACTACTACCCAACACCCAATTAGCCTCACGTGCAGAAGTGGACTCAGCCATTCACTTGACAACAAGTATTGGGGATACAAGACCGACCTGTTCTCTACCCAGAAACAAGCTAAAAACCGGTAGCTGAAACACTGTTCGATCATGTTGACAGTAATGTGTTTGACACCTATAATGCTCCTGAAACCGATTCAGAAGCATCTTCTTCCAACTCTGTCAATATCGATGTTACTCCCAACAACCAATTACCTCACGTGCAAAAGTGGACTCAAGCACATCCGCTTGAAAACATTATTGGGGATAAAGATCGACCTGTCTCTACCAGGAAACAGCTAGAAACCGACGCGATGTGGTGTTTCTTCAATGAATTCTTAACTCATGTTGAACCAAAGACTTACAAGCAAGCCTTAGAGCACTCGTGCTGGATTGAGGCTATGCAGGAAGAAATTCATGAGTTTGAACGTCTAGATGTATGGATACTTGTACCCTGTCCAGATAATATTCTTATCATCCCGCTCAAATGGATTTTCAAAATTAAGTTGGATGAATATGGAGACGTCTTGAAGAACAAAGCTCGGTTAGTGGCGAAAGGATATCGTCAGGAAGCTGGTATTGATTTTGAGGAATCATTTGCTCCGGTTGCTAGATTAGAAGCGATCAGACTCTTCATTGCTCACGCAGCAAGTATGAACATGGTCATCTTCCAGATGGACGTGAAAACCGCCTTCCTCAACGGCGAACTGAATGAAGTTGTCTATGTTAGTCAACCAGAAGGATTTGTAGATCCAGAGCATCCATCGCATGTGTACCGACTCAAGAAAGCTCTCTATGGGCTTAAACAAGCTCCACGTGCGTGGTATGACAAGCTATCAGCGTTTCTAATCAAGTCAGGATTTACAAAAGGCGTGGTCGATCCTACACTCTTCACGAGAAAAGCAGGCAAACATCTTCTACTGGTACAAATATATGTAGATGATATCATCTTTGCCTCTACCAATCCCAAAGCATGCAAATTATTTGCATTTGAGATGAACTCAACTTTCAAGATGTCGATGATGGGACAAATGTCATTCTTTTTAGGATTACAAGTTTCTCAAAATCCCAGAGGCATCTTTATCAACCAATCCAAATATGCTCAGGAAATCTTGAAAAAGTTTGGTTTTGACACATGCACACCCATTGACACTCCAATGGCGGAGCGTCCCAACCTTGATGAAGACAAGGGAGGAAAGCTAATTGATCCTACACGATTTCGTGGTATGGTTGGCTCCCTTATGTATCTTAGTGCATCTAGACCTGACATAGTATTTGCTGTTTGTATGTGTGCACGGTACCAGGCTAAGCCTACTAAAATGCACCTTACTGCTATAAAGCGGATCTTTCGATACCTTAAAGGAACCATTAACATGGGAATGTGGTATCCGAAGGACTCCGGCTTTGAACTAAAAGCTTTTGCAGATGCTGATTATGCAGGGTGTCATGACACAAGGAGAAGTACCTCTGGTTCAGCTCAATTTCTTGGACATCGGCTTGTCAGCTGGTCATCCAAAAAGCAGAAAAGTACTGCCATCTCCACTACAGAAGCTGAATACATCGCCCTATCAGGATGCTGTGCTCAAATCCTCTGGATGCGCTCTCAACTACGAGACTATGGATTTGCGTTCAACAAAATTCCGATGTATTGTGACAATCAAAGTGCTATTGCTCTATGCTGTAATAGTGTTCAACACTCGCGTTCCAAGCACATTGATATTCGTCACCACTTTATCAAAGAGCAGGTTGAAAGGAAAGTTGTTGAGTTGTATTTCGTGGAGACAAAATACCAACTGGCTGACATTTTTACGAAGGCATTACCGAGAGAGCGCTTCGCAACACTACTCCCACTGCTTGGAGTTAAACAAATGTCACCAGAGACTCTCAAGGAACTACAGGATGAGTCTGTCTCCGGGTAACCAAGTGTTTCACATTGTATCATTGTATATATAAAAAAAAAATAAAAAAAAAAAAAATTCAAAAAATTAGATAAATGGCTTGCAGTTATTTTAGACTGTAACCCGGTCTTAACCCAGAGACTTAATGTACGTTTCAGTGCATTATTTCTTCCACAGACAAGAAGTTGTCTAAGACCCGAACACTTTTTCTAATAAACAATTTGTTTTATCAAACATGTTCGGAGTCACCATTCAGACATTGACCAAAACTCTTTCTAACATACACGGGTCACTGTTTGAGGGGGAGAATCAGTTTTACTAACAGTTTCGCAGGTCAGTTGGACGCACTGTTGCTGATTCTAGTACTGAAAGATTGAAACAACCCACAACCTACGTCTTTAGACGGTTTGATTTATCACTCCTATCTCGGTATGTTTCAGATCTCGTTTTCATATTCACTTGATATTTGTGCTCATTTAGCTCACCTCAATGTTTGAGGGGGAGCACTGTCTTTTCGACGGTTTGATTTATCCACTCCTGATCTCCGGTTTGTTTCAGATCTGAGTTTTAAATATTCACTTGATATTTAGTTGCTCATTTCAGCTCAACCTCAATGTTTGAGGGAGGAGGCCTCAATCAATTTTAAAAGTCCATTATAGTAAACCATACAAAAGTTGCACTTACTTTTGATCGGGGAAGGGAAAAAATGTGATCTTAAATGTAAAACGGATAAATAATGATTCGATTTGATTCATAAATGCTAAGTCCTTATACTCTGCATGTGCAAAACATCTTTGAATATCGATTGATAAATGTTTAGGGGGAGTTAAAAGTGTCAAATTATACTCAACAATGTCAAGATACCAAAGCTATTATGTTTATAACACAGTCTTGTTTAATTCTTAAGAATCTTTTGTTTCATGTTTAGGAATGTGATCTATGGAATGCTAAGGAAATGATATGTTGTACCACAAGGGTATTGGAGAATACTCATTTATACTTTCTTCGGGACTAGTATCACTATGAGAATGAATGTTCTTACAAATACTTGTATGAGTTTGATGAGAGCCATGAGGTACTTCATATCTTTCGAGATATCTTTCAAAAATCATCAGAGCATATTTATTTTTTTGGTTTTAAACTTTTGTTGTGTACCTAATAAATTTTCAAAGCACATCGAATGTTTTCAAATCAGGTTTTTGCTCTCCAACAGGTCTTCTACGGGGTATTACATTGTATTAAGAAGGTAAAACGTCTGAACAAGGATATTTATACAAGGTTATTGTCAGCCAGTTAGTAACTGTACTTGACTCACTCTTTACTATTCCATTACGGACTTACTGGTTGTTGAGAACATAAACAAGCATACGAAAATCTGATAATTTCGGTATTAGAGGACTTAAAAGGATTAGAGCTGGAGAAAACTGTCAAGAAGGGTTTCTTATAGAATCTAGTATGATATCGGCTGGCTTGATATTAGTACTGTATGGTAATGACTCTCTCCTCCATGTTTCTATAAAACAAGAGTTGACTATCCAGAGCAATCGGCTACTGGTAAAGAGACATCAACAAATCGTTCATAGTTGATAGTTTACTAAAAACTTTAAGGTTATCATTGCACCTTGATATTGCAACAAAGCATTGACTAGTCCATAGCACAAACGGCTCACTGGTAAAGATATCAAATCCGGTGATAGCTGATAGTTTGTAATAAATCTCTATATTGTTCTACTCAACGATGTGAGACATCAAGAAAGCTAAGTACATGAAGCTTCCGCACCTCTGAAATTTTTTTTTCAATAGTTTTTCTTCAATAATAAAGTCAAATTATTTAGAAGAAGAAAGAGACGAAACTTTCATAATTTCAACAAGTAAGTGAGCATGTCGGACCAAAAGTTCAGCGAATGGCAAATTGAAGAGAAGATCACAAGTAATTCAAGATAATCTGAGATCAAGATGAAGTTATCAAATCTAGTAATTCAAGTTTCAAAGATTGAATTTCTACAGAAGCACAAATGTAAAATCAAGTGAAGAACCGCAACGACAACGAGCTAATATGCTATGAATTCAAATGTTGTAACGCTAAGAAGACACAAAAAGAGAATAGCTATTAAAAGAAGACCTCACTTGGGGGCAGAATGTTAGAAAAACATAATTTCAACCAGATATAACAAAAGATTGTTCGGTCTTGAAGAGAAATGAAGAGAAGCTTCGTCTCTTGAAGAAAATCTAGCGTTTCATAGCTCGTTAGTTAGTCATCTAATTGAATGGTTTTTATGTATGTAAACGGGAACAAGATGTAATATGCTAGAGGAAACGCCACTCAAAGGCCTAATAGGTTTAATCCTTTTTTCGTATTATTACACCTTGTTTAGTTCAAAATTTGGTTAGCCATCATTGTTTTATGTTAGGGGTTTCTAGCCACAAAAAAGGTTTTCTTTCTAATCATCACTAAGTTTTTATTTTTCCTTGAATCTTGATTCTCTTCATTGTTAAGGTTTGTATGAATGATCATGGAACCAACATGATTTATGATTGACGTTTGAATATGACAAAGGTATGATTGGTTTTCTATTTCTACAAGTTAAATATGCAAAAACTATTAAATAAAACCTAAAAATGAAAGCTATATAACTTAAATCCTAATACGGGCACGAAAAACGAGGGCTAAAAACCTAAATTTTGCAAATTAAACCTGAACAATTTGTTAAAAGCTAATATAGATTCTAACTGACAAATAAAGAAGTTTAAAAAATACTGGACTAAATTCAGGAGGTGTTTGACCTCAAATAACAAAGTCAAGAAAAGAACGGGAACGAATCCCGTTCTTTAAAAGTAAAATTATGTAAAAATTATTCCTACAGAAACTTTTAATAGTTTTCCTACCAAAATATATGTAAAAAGAAAATTTAGAAAATAGATTTATATTTTTTTTGATTAATATTTTATTTTTTATGATTTTTATTTAATGTTTTTAAAGAAAATAAATTTTTAAAAAATACAATTAAATTTATAAAAAAATCTGAAAAATTTACACAAAATAAGCTAAAATGACAAGGGTCCTAGGAAAAATTACGCTTAGGGTCATACAGGCTTATCAAATAGCTGTCGAATAAGATTAACAGTTCAATAGCTTAAGAGGTCTAAACACCATTAAATTACACACAAGTGCCCCATGTGGTTCTAACAGAAAAGACCCCAATGGGAGCAAAGACGGTGGGTGTGTAGTGTTTATAAAAGGGTGATGGGCCTTTGATCGTCCCAGGGTTCGAGTCTTGCATCACCAGGGTCCTTGGCCTTTCCCTTTATTTTTTTTTTTCAAAATTTTTTTTTTACAATACTTGAAGAACACTTGTAATTAAGCATTTTTTTATTTAACTACCATTTTTTACCAATTCACTAAGTAAGTTGGAAAAACCAAATAAGTTGGCAGACTTGGGTTTGGCTTTTTCCAGCTAATATCAAACTTATGACGGTTGTACTGCTAGACTTAATATTAGTTGCTGGTTTATAAAAGTTTAAATAAAGACAATGCTATGGGGCTAATAAGCAAATTAAGACCGACGCCTATACCTAATAAGCAAACACAAACAATATAAAGCAGCTAAAAATAACCAAATAAGCAGATAAGCCATTAAGACAAGGGCTTTAGGCTGCAGGCCTAAATGGCTCTTGGGGCACTTTTTAGGGCTTATTTTTAAGCCTTAGAGTTGGGGACCCAAATGGGCTGAGCTTATATGGGTTAATGAATACACTATAAGTAGACCAACATAATGCTAAATAGAAAGAATAGGGTAGGCTAAAATGACAGCTTAAGAAGTGTCAATACTGGCTTTTGGCTCAAGGGAAAATTTTTGGCAGATTTGAAAAATAAGCTCTAAAAGCTTCAAAATAAGCTAAAATTTATTAAATTAGCTATCTTAACTATTTAACATACCGAATGCAATAAGAATTAAGCAAAAGTTATAAGCACGAGGCTTAAATAAGCTAATGAGCTTTTGAGTCCAGGCTATTTGAAACCAAAAGCCTAAGGCCATTTTCCTTAGACTTAAAAATAAGCCACATAGAGTGTGTCTTAAGGTGTGGTTTTACAGGATTATTATTGGGCTTACATATGCTTTCTAAAAATGTAGGAAAGCTTAAGCACATCCAGGCTTAAATAGGCCAAAGAAAAAGGGTTGCCAATTGGCTGTTTTGCACCAGGGCAGTTTTTTCAAAGAAATTTTGTGAAAGAGTGAGCTTAAAAATAAGAAAACATAATAAGCTCAAACCAAAAATCAACTTAAAACAGATGAAAAGTGCCTTGAAATGAACTTGTTCACAAAATTCTAGAACCTAAAACACTGATTTAACCTCTAATTTTTGAGAATGAAAATGGGCAAGTTTTGACTTTTAAAATACAAAAGACTTTGTTGGACTGAATTGAATAAATGTATGTAAAACACTAAGGACCTACTTACATCATCTTTGGACCCTGTACACAATATGTCATAATTCTAACCTTACTTCAGGTTTTCAAGCTTAAAATCAAAATAGCTCATGAACCTTTTTTTAAATATTCATCAGATTGAGGAACAATGAGAAAACTTGGAAATGACCTTTTTGGACTTGATAAAATTGGGAATAACACCACTCACAAGAGCTTAATATTGCTATCAAGTTTTCCATAGTGAACCAAACCCATTGACATTTACTTTTTGACACCGGTTTTCATCCTTGAACCAATTACACACTTTTGACACTTATAAAAAGTGCTTTGTTAAGTATTTTTAGGTGATTAAGGCTTTGGTTCTCACAAAGTAATCTATTAATACTATGATAAGCAATCATGGAATAAGCATGTTGAAAAAAGAGAATAAGCACAATAAAGCTAAAATATAAGGAAAATGCAGAAATTATAAGTTAAATGGAAAGAAAGGACTTACTAACCTTTTTGATTCTAAAAAAGGGGTGGTCAATGCTCATTAGTGGCTTTTTAAATAAAAAAATAATCAACAAGGCTCTAGCTTGTATTTAACAAGCTAGTGAGTCCATAAGCCCATCCATATCCGGCTTATCATCCTTAAAAATAAGCTGTGGTATTTTTTTGAGTGGATTTTTTTGGTTTCTTTTTTTTTTGTATTTTTTTACTAAATAACTTATCTTTTTGGTGTAAATTACTGCTTAAATAACTAACTTTAAAGATTTATAAAAGCTTGTTTAGTGACACCAAATTATAACAAATTGACACAACTTTAAAGGACTTGAAATTTTGAAATACGGATTTTACATTTAAAAACTTCAAAAACTTCAATAAAGATGAAAGAAAATATTTCAAGACTTGAAAAAAAGATACAATAGCTCAAATTGAATGAAAATAAGTGCTAAAACATAAAAGTTGATCCTAATCGGGCTTACAAGAGCCATCTATTTATACTAAATAGTAAGGTCTTGGGTCTTCTCTTCTTTTCTTCTTCCTGTGTTTCTTTGTAGAGACAAAAGCAAGGTGTGCTTGTTTGTGAAGTGAAAGATCACAAGCTATCTCAGCCTTCAATTTTAATTTGTGCTTATTTGATTTTCATCATGGTCGTTGGATGAGCTTTTTGGGAAATGGAGGAATTGCCAATCGTGGATAAGGTGGGTTGGGGGGTTAGGTTTTTTGTGGAGAGGGATAAGGGTTATTACCCATTGGGTAATTGGGACTTGCGGGGTAATCGCGGGGAAAAAGACTCCGTGAAGGGGTCGTTGGGTTTTGATTGGCGGGGGAAAATGGGTTTATAAACAAATCAGGGGACGGATTTTGTGTGGTTTTGGCAACTTTGTGGTCCCCTAAAGTTTTTGTTTCATTTGAAGAGGGACATCTAGGAATCGTCCATGTGGTTTAATGAGGTCTTGAGGGATTGGCAGACAGAAATGCCCCCTCAACCTTATTTATGTCTTTGCAAAAACAGTCCTTATGTTAATACAAGTATGGGGGTTTGGCAGCTTTGCCCCCTCTACTTGTATTTTAAGTAAATTGCAAATTCCACCCTTGTAGTCTTTTTCTTCTTGTAATACACTTAGGGATTTTGGCCATATTTTGGCTCATCACAGGTATATTCTTCATGATTTTGGATACTCCTCTTGAATTTGAATTTGTCGGGCGTTGACTTTGATTTGACTGTTTTGTGACTTTTTGACTTGCTGATCTTTTTGGCTTCGATTTGGCTTGTCTTTTCATACGTTTCTATTCCGTGCTACAGTTTTGTCGTTTTGGCTTTGTTTTTCGTTCTTCCTTTTGTTTTGATATCGTTTCTTTGTGCACAAACACAAATGCAAAACAAACATCTAATATGGCTGTGTTTTTGTCTGTTTTGAGTCATTTAAGTCCTTTTTTTTAGGCTCATTTAATCCTGTTTTTTTTTTTTTTTTTTTTTTTTCTGTATTAGAGAATATTTCTTTTAGAAACGCAAGTATAAAGCTTGAACTAATGAAGTGAATTTTGAGTTTTTTTGAGATGAGCTTCTTTTTTAGAAAAATGATCGGTTTAAAGTTTAAGCAAAATTAAGCACGTTAGTGTGTCAGTTAAGAGCTTTTGGGAGGAAAAAGTGACACAAGTTTATACTTATAAGCTTTTTAATATTTCCAAATAATCACTTGTTTCAGTTCCTACTGTAATTAACATATTTTTTTGTTCTTCGCAAATTTAAAATCCCATAAATTAAAAGGATTCGCGAATGTCTTAGCCTATAAACTTTCGTTGATTAAATGGTTGAGGGAGAAATAGCTAGGGCTCAACACGCCCGATCGATAGTCAAACATATATTATCATTCTACCCATTGGGAAAGTCAAAACTGTGACACAATAACTTTAGTTTATTTTGAAATCTTTATTCTTTTTTGAAATTTTGTGGGTAAAACGGATAAGTGAAATATTTTATGTAAAAAAACAATGACTGAGGCAAAAATCAAATATCGAAGATCCCCCCCATACTAGAATAATCATCGTCCTCGATGTTCTTCTTAAAAGGGGTACATACCGTAAATTAATGGCCGTTTATTAAGTGTACTAAAAGATAAAACAGTTTTGTCGATTATTAGATTTGGATACTTGAATTCTACCAAAATGACGCTGAAGGATGTGAACTCTTGTTGAATGAAAGATAAACTGAGAGCATCCTAGTGTTTCACTTTTTCTATTGGGAATTCGTAGGCATAATTTGACAACACAAAGCATACAAAATCGGACAATAACACGGGTAATGCGAAGATGTAAGCCTCCATGCACAAAAAACTTATTTACTTATTTTACTACTTCTGTTTAAGCATGGGTGCCTCCCTACGAAGCATTGTTATGGTCGTATGCTGACCGTCCCCGTAATTTATTTGCGTAAATAGGGAACTTTTAGAGATCGGGACAACCTCGGTTGGTATGTTCCCCTCAAATTAGTGCTTCATAACGATGACCCATTCTCTTTGAAATTTGGGCATGGAGTTTTGGATAACTCGACAGTTGCACCATATGGAAAACTTAGGTTACAGTTATGGTTCCTACTCCGCGCGGGTCGTACAGCTTGCCTGAGAAAATTATTTATATAGACTGTTAAAGAGGAGGTACCTGATCATGACGTTTGTGTAAACTCTATTTTTGATACTTTTTGGAGTCAATGGATTATTTTGTCTTTCTTTCTTTATAGATCAATAGAGTTTTATCAAGGAATGATAACAAAGTTCATTAAGTTCATGTGTTTGAACTTTTTCTTGTGATTCACCCGCGGGTTTGATATCAATGTTTGTTATGCTTAAGGGCCCAGTAAGCTTTGTGCTCTAACTCAATGGTAGATGACATGCATTTCATATACAAGCTTGTTCGGAGTGCAACCGTATGGGTGTTTTGTAAGCTGTACGAAGGCACCATGAGAGCGTAATCTAGTTTGTTGACCGACCAAGTGGTTCGTATTTTTTTTTTTGTTTTTTTTTTTAAGACACACTGTCCTTCAAGAATTTCTTTTAAACTCACGATTGGATACCTCACTTGTCACTTGTTTTGTGGATGTTTCCGCGGTGAGGACGTAGGAGTGACTCACGTAAGTTTATGCATGACCTTTGCAAATTGGTCATTGCAAAAATAGGTTCGCGTTCACTTATGATTGCTCGTGGGGCTCCAAATTCTGGAGAAGGATGAGAGATTTAAGAAATTTGCAAACAACTCGGGCATCATTGGTCGGGAGCGCTTTCGCTTCATCCCATTTCGACAAGTATGTCTGCCACGACGTATATATTTGTTCCCTATTAGAAGTCTGAGGGATCAACCCATAATATCATTGACCCTAATGTCAATAGATTTTCGCAAAACTTCGGATAGAGTTTGTATGGCCATCTCATCACGTTGCTAAAATTTTTCCTTGACAGTTGACAATTGTCACTTCGGGGAACAAGTCATGGGATCCTTGTAGATAGTGGGCCATAAAATCACATGACTCAAAGTCTTTTTAGCGGTGTAAATTGGCTCCGTAGTGTACCCGGGTTGGGTTGCCAATGTGGCAAGCTTTTGAGAATGTCAAAAGCTTCTTGCCTGAATACACAATACCTATTGACGTCTGGTTGCTCAGATCTTGAATAGAAAGGGGTCATCAGAAGTAATGTTTGACATCTTTGTAAAACTTTGTTTTACTGTTAGGACGACATTTCCTTTGACCAATGAAATTCCTCGCTATGGTATTTTGCCATAGTCTTGTAAACCTTGAGGTATTATCATCTTACGAAGAGCAACGATCTAAGAGTTTCGGAAAGTGAAAGGTTTCCTGATTTCGTGTTCTCGTACTCATTTTAGGGTTTGAGGGGTTCTAAATGTTGGAGAGAGGGTCGGCGGCAAGATTTTCTGCTCCTTTTTTTGTCTCGGATCTCAAATCGAATTCCTTGGAGCAATAGATCCACAGCATTAATCTTGCTTTACCATCCTGTTTAGCAAAGAGATTATTGTATAGCTGATTGTTATAACAACATATGATCTTGGGAGACAAATTGAGATTATGGACGGAAATTTCTCAAAAGCGTACACTACGGCAAGTAACTCTTTTTCGGTCGTAGTGTAGTGTGCTTGAGCTTCGGTCATTGTCTTGCTGGCATAGTGAATTGGTTGGAAATGCTTGTTCTTTCGTTGCCCTAGGACTGCCCCAATTGCAAAGTCCTTGGCAGTCACCTTGAGTGCGATAGGGCATAGTCCTAGTCTGGGAGCAATCAAAAATTGGAGCCTCAGCTAAATTTCTTTTAAGTGTATTAAAGGATTCGATACACTCTTTGAGACAGAAAATTGGAGTCTCTTTTTCAAGCAAGTGGGGGTCATTGAAAAGGGAATTTTCGAAAAATGTTTGTATGATAACGTCGGTAAAATACCGACAGGACAAGAATAATTACGATACCTTTCACCTGTAGTCGGGGTGAGGAAAAGTTGGTAAAACTTCAACTTTAGCCACGATCGACCTCATATTCCTGACTTAGAATTTTTCGTGTCCGAAGAACAATGCCTTCTTTAACCCATAAATTGGCTCTTTTCTCCCAATTTAGGGCACAATAATGGTGTTTCACACCGTTTTAACATTTTTTTTTCCAATAGGGGAATAGGACCATGTGAGAAAGGAATCTCCGAAGACGAGAAGTCATCCACATGAACACTTCCATTGTCTTTTCGATCATGGTATGAAGATTGCATTCATACATCGTTGAACGTGGCCAGGTGCATTACATCGCCCCAAATCTAAAGGCATGCGGCGATTAGGCAAATGTTCTGTTATGGGCATGTGAATGTTGTCTTATCTCTGATCCTTCGGGTCTTATGGAATTGAAATTAACCTCGAGAAGCCATAGAGGAAACAATAGTATTGTTTTCATGCGAGCTTTCAGCATTTGATCCTGAAGGGACAAATGGGAAAAATGGTCTTTTTCGGGTGGCTCATTAATTTCTATTGTCAATGACACTCTCCAACCCGTGACCAATCGAGTTGGTATTTAAATCATTAATCTTCATTCTTGTCGATGGTTATGCCACCCTTTTTGGTATACAGTGTATCGGGCTTACCCATGGATTGTCAGAAGATTTGGATAAATTAATCCAGCGTTAGAAGTTTTGCTCACTCTTTTTTGATGAGTCGTGGATCTTTAGGTTTACACGTCTTTGGACTCTGAACTGTTGGTTCTTTGTCCTCTTCCATAAGGTTTTTGTGCAGTCAAAACTCTGGATCAACACCCTTGATTCGGTGAGTTTTTTTTTTTTTTCCAAAGCGATGGCTCGCTCTGTGGGACTTTAGAAACCTTGATATGAGCTGCCTTTTTCCTCATCCTTTAAATCATTTCGCAAATTATGACGGGCAAACTTGACGTCGCCTTCCAGAATATGGTATTCTAAATGAAAGTGGGCAAGTCCTTAGGTCAACTCTCGGGAGGTCATGCAAATGAGTGTTTAAGGTTTTAGCTTCACCACTTTAATTTCTTCCCGGATTCCGGTAGTGGAAAACTCTTATGATTCGGTAAGATGGAGGTAACGTTCACTATTAAGAGTGCTATCCAGATAAGAATGTCTCCCTCCGGATCATTATATGTAGCATCAATTTCCGTGAAATTAGTCGTCTGATAGCTATAAAAGCAGTTGCTTCTTCAAGAAGGAGAAAATTACTATCCCCGCAAGGGAGTTAGTGTTGGTGAAGATTTAAACAATTGGATGTACATCGCGAGGAAGGATTACCGTATGCAACTGAATCAGGAAAAACTAAAATCTTCTTATGCGAGTATTCTTCACTTGCCAATTCAATGGAAGTCGATTCGTTCGCCGTCATATGATTGTAATTAACCGTTTTTTGCTTTCGTTGTTTTATTTTCTATGTTTGTTTTTTATTTTGTTGCGTTGTATCTTGTTTGTTGTTTTTATTTTTTTTTTGGTGTAGTTTTTTGTTGTTGTGTTTCTTTTTTTGTTCTTTGTTTTGTATTTTTTCGTTTTCAGTATCTGTAGTTTGGTCCAGATTGAATTTGATGGCCTCTTTGCCAACAGATAGGGTTATTTTTCACTTCTGTAATCATATATCATCGCCACGACTGGTCTTTAGAAACTTTCTCCCGTGAATTAAAGGTTACGCGGGGGGTCTTATAGCTTACAATTCTACGACCATCAAAAATCTCGCAGGAAACTAGAAACTTCCAATCACATTAAAACGGACGGTACTTTGCTGGATACGATCGGTTTAGTGATAATGAACGGTTATCTTCCGCTTGCTTCTGCGTCATGCAAGTTGGGGTTAGTTCGGGAGGGAGGAGTGTCTTCACATACGGAATATGGATAAGAATAATCTTGCGCCGAGATCGGCCAAGGAGTTGCATGTATTTATCCCAGAATATTCACATGGAAGAGAAATCGGCCAGGGTCTTCATGTTTTTTTCGGTATAATTGTTTAGGATGACTGTGAGAAATTCTCGTCAATGCGGTCTCTAGCCTATTTCACTCCAACTTTCTTTGTTTCCGATTAAAAGTTTTTAGAGTCGAGGGTCAAATTTCGGATATGGGTAAGGGCATACCGTAAAGCTTCATTTCGTAACTCAAATCTCTTAAAGATTTTCGTAGAATTTCTCAATTTGGTCGTTAGCTTTTTACGCGTCTTTCATAATTTACATTCTAGAGGAAAGGAATTTATGTTGTGTTGGTTAGGCCTGCGGAGCACTTAACAAGGATCAAACATACGGTGCTCGGAAGTTGGATTTTGAGATTGGACTTGAACTACCGGAGGTTGGACGTCTTCAGTGCTTCACGTTATTAGTAGGAAGCATCGTGTCCTTGTAACCGGGTATCACGATTTCATCACTTTTCAGAGGAGAAGATGATAGTAGTAGAATCGCGGGTCCTTGATATGCAACACCACTTCGGGTGGTGATACCTTTCAATTTTCCCTTCGGGTTAGTAATGGGTGTTACTTGGGAGAGTTTCACGAACCTGAAGTAAGAGGCGGGTATTCATTTGATAAAAGATTACTTAGCATACTTTATGCCTTTGATTTAAAGTAGCCAAGTTGTTCAATTGAGCTTGAAGGTTTTGCCCCTGGTTTTCACATTCCTCATAACTTCATATCATTTTTAGGGGGGGCGGGCCCTTTACGTAGCTATCAAAATCGGTCTTAGACATACCTTGTGTTATGGGAGCGGGAGGCTTGTAAACAGGAGCTTGATAAGATGGTGGTTGTATGTATTATCCTGGGGTTGGTAAATTGTGTCCTTGACTAAAATTAGTACCCTGTTTTTGGTTAAAATTGTTCACCCCGATTTTGGTTGTTTTGAAGGTTTTGCTTAGTGGAATACCGGGAGGTCGAATTTCGCTTGCAACCATTGGAGTCGGGCTTCCGAGGTATTTCCTTGATTGAAGAATTAGCCGCAGGGTTAGGAAACGTAATGCTTGAATTTTGTCATGATACACGTTGCCATTGGTGGGGGACAACTTTGATACGAAATGAGCTCCACCGCATGTCACATAAACTTTCACTCGACCGTTTATACGGACGCGGGAGTTTGGTGAGCGGAGAGCTTGGATTGATTTTTCTTATCAGGAGCAATGACTTTGACATATCTTGAGGTGCGGAGACATCGGAAGAGATTACGGAGGTTGGGAATGAAGTGCTTGTACTCATCTTTAGCTAACACGGGGTTTGCTTCGTGGAATTGCGAATTTGATTTGCTCTCAATGATTTTTAGGCTATTCTCGAGGATTTGATCACAAAAAGTTACCCACCCGGCGGCGGGAATTCAATGAATCGTGATCATTTGTGTTCAAGCATTATAGAATGTACGAGTTGATGCAAATCTGAAAACCTATGATGCGGCGCATGCCTCTAAGGAAGTGCATTGAAACGGTTCCCATGCTTCTAAACGATTAGTCTCAAATACTTTGCTGAAATCTCGTGATTTCATTTCTATGATTTGTCATTTTAGAAGGAGGAAAGAATTTGATATGAATCTTCGACACAAGATCATTCCCATGTAAGAAATCGATCGAGGGGGTTCTTTGTCATAGACAAATTCGGGCTGTCCCTCGAGGAAAATGGGAAAAGCATAAGCTTACCGACGGTACTCGGACGTTCGGGAACTTCATAGTACGAAGTGATCTTGTTGATATATCGGATGTGAGCATGTGGTCTTACTTTATCATGTCCAAAAATTGCTTGTTCTTGAACTAGATTAAGTAAACCATGGCTTGTCTCTAAATTGTTCGCGTTTGATCTCTGGGGAACAACTATCGCATCTCGTACCTCGGTGGGTGCTTCGAGTAATTTGCGCCATAGTTCGGATTATCGTCTATCGTAACTATGGGAGGATTGAATGTTTCTTGATTGTTATTTGGTTTCTCAAGATTTGGTGATTCAACAGAAGTTTGTCAGACTTGTTGTTGTCGACGTTTTACAGCTTGAGTTATGATTAGTGCGGCTTTGCACAAAACAGAATATAAAAGGAAAATTTACACTAATTTTTTTTGGGTTTTCAATGATTTATTCACAATTGATTTTAACGGACAATGAGATAACACAACTTCAACCAAATAATCACTTATTCACGGTTAGCTCACTCATAAAGATAAACCACAGGTGAGCGGAGGAAGTGGAAAGGTGTAGGAATAGCTGCGAAGATTATTTTCTCATTCGGGTCGTAGTTTCCTCGGAACTAACCTCCTTATACTACTTTTTAGTTTCTGTTTAACCTTTCGAGGTGAGCCATACGTCGTAAGAGAACAAATGGCAAGTTTTTAAATCTTTTGTTGAATTTGGGAAAAACAAAACAAGTTCACCGAAAGTTATTACGAATAATACCTCAATTGAGAATATTTATTTTGGTTATTTTACCAATTTGTGAATTTATATTTCCTTTTTATGGACATATGTTTTTTTATATTTTTGGTTTTTCTTTTTTTTTTATATGATATTTATATTAATAAAGAAAAGAAATTATTTTTGTACTTTTTTTTATTTTTATAGAAGAAAATATTCACAGATTTCAAACACAATTGTCAAAACGTAACGATATATTTCTCAGCCTCCCCTGGGCATGGCGCCAAAAAAATTGATTCGTAATAATATAATATATATATATATATATATATATATATATATATATATATAGTATATATATATTATTTATATATATTATATATTATATAAGCAATCACTCAACAAATTGTTTACCTTTACACAAGGATATGGTCAAAAAGTTCACAAAATAAATATATATGTAGCCGAAAGGTATGATTCCCGGGTCGTTTTACCAACAGGCGTAAATGGAAAATCGAATGACGGATTGATGATTGATGTTTGAATATGACAAAGGTATGATTGGTTTTCTATTTCTACAAGTTAAATATGCAAAAACGATTAAATAAAACCTAAAAATGAAAGTTATATTTAAATCCTAAAACGGGCACGAAAAACGAGGGCTAAAAAACTAAATTTTGCAAATTAAACCCTTAGAAAAAATTTAAAAGTCTAAATAGATTTAAATGTCCAAATAACGAAGTTTTTAATATAACTAGACTAAAATACTGAGGTCGTTTTGACCCAAAAACGAGTCAAAGACCAAGACGGGAAAACAAATCCCCGTTCTTTAAAAAAGTAAATTTTTGAAAAATTAATCCTACAGAAACTTTTATATTTTTCCTACAAAATATATGAAAAAAGAAAATTTTAGAAAAAAGATTTATATTTTTCTGATTAATATTTTATTTTTTATGATTTTTTAAAGTTTTTAAAGAAAATAAATTATAAAAAATACTAAAAGTTTATAAAAAAATCTGAAAAATTTACACAAAATAGCTAAAATGACAAGGGTCCTAGGAAAAATAAGCTAGGTCGCACAGCTTATCAAATAAGCTGTCGAATAAGCTTAAACAGCTTAATAGCTTAAGAGGCCAACACACCCTTAAATACCAAAGTGCCCAAGGGTCTAACAGAAAAGACCCAAGGGCGCAGCGGTAGGGTGTGTAGTGTTTATAAAGGGTGAGGGCTTTGAGGTCCCGGGTTCGAGTCTTGCTCACCCGGGTCCTTGGCCTTTCCCTTTTATTTTTTTTTTCAAATTTTTTTTTACAAACTTGAAGAACACTTGTAAATAAGCATTTTTTATAACTACCACTTTTTACCAAATTCACTAAATAAGCTGGAAAAAGCCAAATAAGTTGGCAGACTTGGTTTTTATACCAAGTCTAAAAATCCAAACTGCTTGGGCTTTTTTAAAGCAAATAAGCAAAGACAAAGAGCAAATAAGCAAAAATAACTTAATACACAAGCAATATGAGCTACAAGGAACAAAAAATGAGTAACTTAATAAGCCAAATAAGCCATAGATTTGCTGATTACCCTCAGCAGTACTAACTTAAGAGTTAGTGCTGCTAGACTTAATCTTAAGTCTGCTAGGTTTATAAAAGTTGAAAAGCTCAATATATGGCCAGATAAGCAAAGATATGACATACATATACCTAATAAGCAACACAAACAAAATTTAAGCCAGAGCCTAAAACAAACAATAAAGCAGATGATTAAGCCATTATGCACAATGGCTTTAGGCTGCAGGCCAAAAAGGCTCTTGGGGCACTTTTAGGGCTTATTTTTAAGCCCTAAGATGGGATCCAAATGGGCTGAGCTTTTGGGCTTAAACCAACCTAAAAGCTAGCAAAAATGCTAAAAAGATAAAGAAGAGGGTATAAGCTAATGAAGCTTAAAAGAACGTGTCAAAACAGGCTTTTGCACCAAGGGAAATTTTTGGCAGATTTGAAAATAAGCTCTAAAAAGCTTCAAAATAAGCTAAATTTATTAAAAAGCTATCTAAACTAATTTAACATACCTAATGCAATAAGAAATAAGCAAAAGTAATAAGCCACAAGCTTAAATAAGCTAATTGAGCTTTTGAGCTCAAGGCTTATATTGAGCTTTGAGCTCAAGGGTATTTGCCTAGAACAGCACAAAGGCCCAATTCTTTGCTTAAAAATAAGCTCACCTTAGAGTTGTGTATTATGGTGTGGGCGTTTGCAGGACTATTTAAAGGGCTTATTAAGCTTTCTTCAATTGTAGAAAGCTTAAGCTCTCTAGCTTAAATAGGCCAAGAAAAAGGGTTGCCAATTGGTTGTTTTGCACCAGGGCAGTTTTTTCAAAGAAATTTTGTGAAAGAGTGAGCTTAAAAATAAGCACCCTAATAAGCTCAAAACCAAAAATCAACTTTAAATCAGAGAAAAAGTGCTTGAAATGAACTTGTGCACCTAAATTCTAGAAACCTAAAACAATGATTTAACCTCAATTTTTTAAGAATGAAAATGGGCAAGTTTTGACTTTTTAAAATAACAAAGACGATGTTGCAGAATTGAATAAAATGTAAGTAAAACCTAAGGCCTTAACTAACTATCTGTGTTTACTCACAATTGAAATAATTCTATTTTTTGAACCTGTACTTCAGGTTTTCAAAGGCACTTAAACAAATAAGCTCATGAAACTTTTTTTAAAATTCAAAGATTTGAGGAAAAGGAAACCAATGAGTAAACTTGAGAAAAGCTTTTAGGACTTGAAAAAATTAGGAAAACAACTCACATGAGCTTAATAATGCTAGCCCTATGTTTACAAAGTATCTACTCAACCCGATGACCATACCATTTTTGACCCCGTTTTTAATCCTTGACCCAAACACCCCTTTATGACTTAAAAATGCTTTTTTAAACTGATTTTAAGGTGATTAAGGGCAATGGTCTCAAAAGTAAATATTAATACATGATAAGCAAGCATGAGATAGCATGTTGAAAAGAAAAAATAAGCCAAAATAAAGCTCTAAAAAATAAGAACAAGCAGATAAGAAGAAAATATGCTTAAAAATGAAAGTAAGTGACTTAGAAACCCCTTTTTGCTCTAAACAAGGGGAGTGTCAATTGCGCATTAGAGCTTATTCAACAAGGCTCTTTGCTCGTATTTAACAAGCTAGTGAGTCCATAAGCCCATCCATATCCGGCTTATCATCCTTAAAAATAAGCTGTGGTATTTTTTTGAGTGGATTTTTTTTGTTTTCTTTTTTTTTTATTATTTTTTTACTAAATAACTTAATTCTTTTTGGTTAATTACTGCTAAAACATATCAATAAGCTATTCATTAAAAGCTTGTGAACCAAATTATAACAAATTAACAAACTTTAAGACTTGAAAATTTGAAATTTACTGATTTTAACTTTAAAAACTTCAAAACTTCATTAAGCTGAAAGAAATATTACAAGACTGAAAAAAAGATTACAATAAGCTAAAATTGACTGAAAATAAGCTAAAAGATAAAAAGATGATCCTAATGGCTTACAAGAGCCATCTATTTATACTATAAGTAAGGTCTTCGGGTCACTTCTCTTCTGGTCTTATTCCTTGTGTTTCTTTGTAGAGACAAAAGCAAGGTGTGCTTGTTTTGTGAGTGAAAAGCTCAAAGCAATCTCAGCCTTCAATTTTCATTTGTGCTTCTTTGATTTCATCATGGTCGTTGGATGAGCTTTGGGAAATGGAGGATTGCCAAGGTGGAAAGGTAGGTGGGATTAGGGTTTTAGTGGAGAGCGGAAAGGGTTATTACCCATTGGGTAATATGGGACTTGCAGGGTAATCGCGGGGAAAAAGACCCGTGAAGGGTTCTTGGTTTGATTGGCTGGGAAAATGGGTTATAAACAAAACAGGGGAAGATTTGGGTGGTTTGGCAACTTTGGTCCCCAAAAAGTTATTGTTTCATTTCGCAGGATTAGTCCTTGTGTGTTAATTGGTTTGAGGGATTGGCAGAAATCCCCATCAACCTTATGTTTGCTTCTATGAAAAAAATAGTCCTTATGTTAATACAAGTATGGGGGTTTGGCAGTTTTGCCCCCTCTACTTGTTATTTTAAGTAAATTGCAAATTCCACCCTTGTCTTTTTTTCTTCATTGTAATACTCATTAGGGATTGGCATTTTTGGCCTCCTAGTTATATTTTCTTTTGATTTTAACTTCCTCATTGACTCTTGAACTTGTCGGGGGTTGTCTTTGACTTTGAATGTTTTACTCTAGTTACTTGATTGACTTTTTGGCTTCGATTTGGTTCGTCATTTCAAACTTTCTTCCAATTTACTGTGCTCAGTTTTGTCGTTTTGACTTTGTTTTTTGTCCTTTTGTTTGATATCCGTTTCCTGCATAACACAAATGCAAAACAAACATATATTTGGCAGTTTTTGTCTGTTTTTGGTCATTTAAGTCTGTTTTTTATGGAAAAAGGTATGTGTAATTAAGCACCATTACATGAGCAAGCTCTTTTCTGTTACTACAATGCTTTCCTCACTTCTGTTGAACCCAAGACGTATAAAGATGCTTTGACTCAATCTTGCTGGATCGAATCAATGCAAGAAGAGCTCAATGAGTTCGACGACTTGTAGTGTAGGAGCTCGATACCCGACCAGACAATATGTTATGGTTAGTACTTAGAAGTGGTTCTACTAAGGGATGCTAGACGAAATCTGGGTGGTATTCTAAGAACAAGGCTAGATTAGTTGGCTCGTGGTTACCGGTTCAAGAAAGAGGGAATTGATTTTTGATGTGTTTTTGCTCCGGTTGCAAGATTAGAGGCTATAAGGATATTTTCATCGCGGTTTGGCCTCTCACTAATGAACTTGGGTAGTATACCAAATGGATGTCAAGACTGTGTTTCTGAATGGTAATTTGCGGGAAGAGGTTTATGTTAGCTAGCGGAGGGTTTTGTGGATCCAGATAACCCAATCACGTTACAAGCTTAAGAAAGCTCTTTATGGATTAAAACAAGCTCCACGCGCGTGGTATGACATGTTGTCTTCGTTCCTGATATCCCAAGACTTCTCCAAAGGCTTAGTGGATCCTACTCTGTTCATCCGTAAGGAAGGCAAGAAATTACTTCTGGTACAAGTATATGTCGATGATATTATCTTTGCTGCATCTACACCTGAACTTTGTGACCTATTTGCTAAAATCATGTGTTTAATTTTAATGATGTAATGATGGGGCAATATCTCATTTTTTCTTAGGACAAGATTTTTCCAAATCCCAGGGCTATCTTTTATTAACCAGTCAAAATTGGCCCTTGAATCTTTAAAGAATACGGTTTTAACTCTTGTGACCAAACTGTAAACTCCTATGGTGGAAAAATTCAAACTGGCTCTGAGGATTAAGATTAGGAGAAAGAGTTGATTCCGTCAACATTATCGTGGTCATGATTCGGCAACCATCCTTTATATCACAGTCCAAGTAGACATGACCTATAATTTTCTATCTTGCTCGTGTGACCGGTTTCATGATCGTACCTACCATAAAAGCAAATTACATGCTGTTAAAAGGATTCTTTTTGGTTTCTAAAAGGAAAACCATCGATCGGGGACTTGGTATCCGATGGATTCTTCTCTTTTGCAACTACAACATTTATAGATGCGGTGATCATGATTGGTTGTCATGATACACGATCGTAGTTAGTACTTCTGGTAGTATGCAGTAGTTTTTAGGAGATAGGATCTTGTTAGCTAGTCATCAAAAAAAGCAAAAAGCGGGTGCGTTATCCTTTACGGAAGCTGAATATGTTGCTATGTTCGGGGGAGGTTGTGCTCAATATTCTTTGGTTGATATCATAGCCTTACCGACTGTGGCCTTAGATTAATTTAAATTCAAATTGTTTACAGTGACATCAAAAGCGATATTGCCTTTAATGCTGGGGGCGGATGCAATACAATGTTGAACATTCCAGTCGATGCTATATAGACTTCTTATTTCACTTTATACAGAGCATGTTGAGAATGGGTGATTGAACTTTACTTTTGTCAATACGGAAAGTATCAAACTGAGCGAACATTTTCTTTATAAGCCCTTGCAAATGAAGAATTGAAATTTCGTATCAACATGCTGGGAATGCGAGTTTTACGCCCGGTGAACTCTGAAACAATTTGGCAGATGTAGTTGATAAATAATGGGTTTGGTACCATTCAATGATCTTGTATCTCTATGTATATATATTAAAATCATAAAAAACCATAAGATTTTTTATTTTCAGAACTTTTAATAAAAACAAAATACTAAAATATAAAATTCATTAAACCATAAGAAAAAAATTAAAAAATGGAGCGGGGAAAAAATTAAAAAAGGTAATTAATGGCATGTCTTCTGGAAATTCGATAACATTTACGGTCTTAGAAATGTCATTCAATAATTATACGTGAGGTGTAATGAAGTTCAAGCAGAAGTTACCAAATGTTTCACAAAACTTTGCCAAATTGCTTCGCTCTTTATTTCAGATAGCTATCTGGTCATCATCATAAAGGCAAGTATTTCACAAAGATAAAACTTTTCCCCTCAACGGGAAATTTATTCTCGGGCATGTCTACTTTATGACCCATGCAAAGGATCTGTGATTACTTTGCATCACAATCGTTGCTTCCTTGTTACCAATAAGTGTTACGTGTCAGTTGTACTTATGTGTTATAAGTAAGAGAAATCCTTTTTTTGGTGATTTGTTTTTCAAATAAAATATAATAGAAACTTCATAGAAATATGTTTGTTTCAAAGACATTTGACTTCTCAAACAATGACTACAACTCTTTAAATAGAAAACGGGCCACTGTTTGAGGGGAGAAAATGTCAAAATTCTTCTTCATGATAATAATGTGCTCAAATAGAAAAGCTTTTTTTAAAAAATTGTCGGAATTAGCATTCTTAAGGAAAGTTAATTAAGTTTAGCTTATGTGTGCCTTATATTTTATGTGTTTATGCCTTTAGGGAATATTTTTCAAAATCAAAATCTATAGGTATGTGTAATAAACATTCGGGACTAAACTGTGTATTTGTTTAAACTTGAATATGCTTATAATAATTATCTATAGCAAAATTTAAAAGGGTTTATTGTAAAACTTGAAGGGCAAATGTGTCAAAAAAACAAAATATTGTTTTATAACATCATTTACACTCCGTCTCTTTTCACACAATACAAATTTTTTCTTCCCTCTCCTTCGCACGATCGTCTCTTTCCATTCCATCATTTCAAGTTAATTTCACACCTAAGGTATAACTACAATCTCGTTCTACTCCTCAACAACTCATAACTCAAAGTAATTGAGATTTCATTTAGTTTTGAGCTCGAAAACCCTAATTCTTAAGTTAGGGTTTATCAAAAGAAGACGTGTTTAAAGCAGTTTTATGTATTGTTAACATTTGAATAAGTTGTGGTCAATTGAGTGCTCGAAAATTTGGGGGTTTGCAAAATAGTGTAAAAAGTTACTGGGTTTTGTGTTAGGGAGTTTCTCATCATCTTATTGAATATGTTTGGTTAATAATATCACAACATTGTTTGTGGTTCGTTGAGTGTGTGTACTAAAGTTGTTATACATGGCTCATTTTTGCTCATACTAATTATGTTTTGGCTTGAATGTTGTTATCTTAGTGCCTAAATGATAACCTAATCATATGTATACTAATGGAACATGTGTGGTTGCCTAAAATGACTTGTTTGTGAAAAATGAAAAAAGGAACTGAACAACTCGTTGTATTAAGGAACTGAACAACTTGTTGATAGAAGGAACCGAACAACTAAGTGGCTAGTAGGAATCGAACAACTATTGTCAGTAGGAACCGATCAACTCAGTAGTTAAAAGGAACCGAACAACTCGTTGTATTAAGGAACCGAACAACTCGTTGATAGAAGGAACCGAACAACTAAGTGGCTAGTAGGAACCGAACAACTATTGTCAGTAGGAACAGATCAACTCAGTAGTTAAAAGGAACCAAACAACTTGTTGTATTAAGGAACCGAACAACTCGTTGATAGAAGGAACCGAACAACTAAGTGGCTAGTAGGAACCGAACAACTATTGTCAGTAGGAACCGATCAACTCAGTAGTTAGAAGGAACCGAACAACTTGTATGCTTTAGGAACCGAAAAACTCATGGGTCTCAAGAAATCGAACAACTCTTTTGTTAGTAGGAACTGAACAACTCTGCAGTTTAGAAGGAACCGAACAACTCAATAGTTAGTAGGAACCAAACAACTTAGAGTAATACAGAACCGCACAACTCAGTGTATTAAGGTACCGAACAATTGCATGACCTTTGGAAACTAAACAACTCAACTAGTTTTCTATCAAGACCAAACACACTTAAGATCAAATTTCTAATATAAAAGGCGATTTAAAAAAACTTAATTAGGGAGTTAATTAAACTTGGTTAATTAAACACTCTAAAACAAGTTAAGTTGGCTTAAGTTGTCATTTTTAAATGGATAGATCTTAATAAGTGCAAAAAGTCTTAAAGTTCCTAATTCTTAAGAAATGTTCACATCATGAATAAACTTTTTGTGCTCAATCAAAAGGTCTCTATAGTATATTTTATAAAATTGGTTATACATAAACTATATTGATCCTATCTTAGCAAAATCATGGACAATACAAGAGCTCAACAAAAGGTACTGGATGATGAATTAGTCACCCCTGCTGACCGTCTAAAGATAGGGAAAAGCAATCTCTGACTAAGCTCAAATCTCAAATCTAAGGAACCTACTCTTCAAGTGGCATTAGATGCTCTTAAACTCACTCCATTCTACAATGCATTTGAGATCTCTGCTGATGTACCAGAAATATACATGCAAGAGTTCTGGATCACTGTCTCGAGACATCATTCTTCACTTCGTTTCAAGTTGAATGGCAAAAGTCACACTGTTAACGTTGACAACTTCAGAGATATGCTAAAGATTTGCCCTAAACTCCCTGGTCAGATATTTGAAGAACCCCCACTAGAAGAGGAGATCCTATCTTTTATTAGATACCTTGGACACACTGGGGAGATCAAGTTTTTATCCGATGTCAACGTCAATCACATGCATCAACCATGGAGATCATTTGATGCCATAATTAACTAGTGTCTAAGTGGAAAGACTACTGCTTTGGAGAGTCTTCGACTGTCACGTGCTTAAATTCTTTAGGGAATGTATCATAACAAGACTATTGACTATGTGTACTTGCTGTGGGAAGATTTGGTGTACCAAGTGGAGAATAAGAATTCTAAGAAGAACAATGACATGTATTATCCATGATTTACCAAAATCATTGTCGACTACTTCATGGCAAAGGATCAGGCAATACCAAGGAGAAACAAGATGTTTTGGCACTATGCCAGGGATTACTTCATGTTCACAAATATAAGAGTCATTTCTAAACATAAGGACACATAGGTATACGATGCTATTCTCCCTCAGCACTTGACCAACCAAGCCATGCTGGAGTCCGAAGTCTACATGACTTACTATGCTTATGCTACTGGTAAAAAGACTCCAAAACCAAAATCTACAAAGAAGAAAGCTGATTCTGAATCATCTCCCAAGACGAAGCTTACTTAAGCTTCTAAAGGAAAGAGAATCAATACCGTAGCAAAGGGAGATAAACCTTCCAAGAAGAAGCAATCTGTAACAAAGTCAAAAGGTTTAACAGCGCTATCTGAGGTTGCTTTGACTGAAGCTGAACAAATAAAGCTAGCAACAAAAAGAAGCCTAATACAAACTCATAGCTCTTACGCCAGCGGCTCAGGTGCAGATGAAGGAACTAGTAGTATACCAGGGGTTCCTGATGTACCGACTTATAAATCTAATGATGAGCAAATCTCTTGGAAGTCAAGTGAAGAAGACGATGATAATGAAGTGAATGTGAGTAAAGACAATAATGATGATGCTGACAATGATGATGATGTTGATAAAGATGATGAAGATAATGATGCTGATAATCAAGATGATAACATGATGATCAAGATGATGAAGAGCAAGATGATGTTAATGAGCTAACTGATTCAGACAATGATGGTGATGGGGGGGGACCCCCCCGTTGGGGGGGGTTCATCCCAAAGCTTCCCACTCATTGATGAAGAAGATAAAGAAAAAAAGGATTCAAATCCGAGGGTTCACACACCTTCCAATTATGAATCCACTGATGATGAAGAAAGTCATGAAGAAATAAAAGGTACGAATGTTGAGGGAGAAGAAATAGATATAGAGGATACAAATGAAGAGGATGAAGCGAATGAATTATACAGGGACATGAACGTCAATCTGTGTCACACCCCGCCAAGGCGGAAGCACGAGGTGAAACTTTATAGATATCATTACAACACAATTGTGTCTACTATAGAGATACTAAAAAGAAAAGAAAACAATCACAGAGGACACTATGTGTCATAACAATACCCAACACAAGATAAAGGAGTCTTGCATTATTAAGTAATGTCATACACGCAAATACATAAACCACATAAAAGTAAATCAATCCCAGACTTAAATCATCCAGCAAAACATAAGTCTCAATAAAAAAAATAAGAAGAACTCCACAAGTCAATCCTAAGGTCTCTCTAGCCACTTCTCCTAGCATCATTAGTCTCAAACTGAATACCTGAAAATGATGCTCAAAAACGTCAACATAAAGTTGGTGAGAGTCATAGGTTTAAATTTATCCAACCATTACTGTGATAAAAGAAAACACTGCATGGAAACAAACGAGCTATCATACAGGCTAACATGCAAAACAACAAACCAATCACATTTAGGTAGGAACGTTACCCCTGATCCATAACAATCTAAGAGGGGCAGGCGTGCTCGACCAAAGGGTCAGGAATCCACTTGATCACATCAAACACATCAAAAGGGGCAGGAACGTGCCCCGATCCATGCCAACCGGATCCAAGTGACCACATCACAAGAACATTTAGCACATACACCATAAATTGCCAGTAGAGTCATGCATTTGAGACAACAATTATCCCAGTAATCAAATCATTTCAACATTCAAACCATTTGCATCTTTTTCACCCCAATAAAAATCATTAGAAAGAGGGGCTTATGAAAAACTCACCTGATCAAGCAGATACCAAGTTAAACAAACTCCTTCCTTACTATACTCAACTAAATGCTCATGTTACCATCGGTAGGCTAAACGTTAATCCAATATAACAAACACTAATGAGGGACTAATATCATCTATACTATATGTAAAGACTCTCTACCATCATTTTATATCTTCATTATATCTTTTATTTACTTTTTACTTTTATGTTAACCCTTACAACTTTCTACTCAAATGCAGAATTTTTACCCAACTTGCACGACCCCAAAACCCTCACAAAAAGTATCCTAATTCCCACAAAATTCCACAAATGACCCCCATGTGTATATTAAGTTCCTCACAAGCCCATGCATCTATTCAATGCATATGTATACCTTTGAAAATCAAACTTACAAACTGGTCACTTTCGGATCTGATTGCACACTAAAAAGTTTCGACTTCAAAACCCAACTTAAAATTAATTTTAGCCTTAGCCCTTTTAGGGTTTCTTAATAGACATATGAAAGTTACTTTTTGTAAAAGGGATTAATTTAAAACACTTCTTAAGTAGGGTTTTCACCTCACTTAAGTTGACTCAAAATTCGTCTGAAAACACAGTTTTGACAACGAATCTTGTAACCATTATTTAATTGACTTCCCGACCTCAAAAACTGTTGAGGCCTGATTTTTTGAAAAGTAGATTCAAAAACCTACAGTTTAAAAAAAAGAATCATGTCGTTTGCATTCTTCATCATGGAGAAAAACGCCAATCAATCTGACCTAAATTCTGCTCATCAATATAACATCAATCCATGCAAACCCTAACCTAAAATTGCATGGATTCCTCCCTAATTCAATATTAATCATATATTTACTTTAATTACATAATTAAAATTTGTTTTTTTATTAACCTAAATCCATCATAATCAAGGTTTATTGAATTAAAGATCGAGTTGTAGATGATTTATACTTATCTCTTGGATTTACATGATCTACACCAATTCTAGCCAAACCTTTGATCAAACTCTTGTTCTCCTTGTTCTTAGGGATGAAGTTGACTCAAAAGAGATGTGGGGGCTGGTCTCCACGAAATTATGGAGTGGGGAGGCATTATTTTGACTTAGGTTTCCACTAAATACTCTTATTTGGTCTTCTGGTCCTTCTATAATTCCAACTTATCAAATTTGGCCTCCTAACGCATACAAAACACTAAAAACGATAGACCCCTTTATGTATTTATTATATTTATATATATATAATATATATATTTTATATATATATATATATATATATATATATATATATATATATATATATATATATATATGTGTGTATTATTAAATACATATTTACTTGCATTACCTTAAGATTATGTCTAGAAGATTGAAGATTTGTATTGATGCTGACCAAGGTGTCCAACCATCAAGAAACTTGAAGTCAAGCAAGTAGAATTCAAGTTAGGGGAGGATTGTTGGGACATAACAAGAAGAGGTCAAAGTATGCTAAGTTGAAGATCGAAGTTACTGCCTGCTTTAGTATGGGAAAGTCAAAGTACACCGTGGATAAAGATTTTTAAGATTATTTAAACGGTTATGTAGTAATTATATATGTAACAGTTTTTTTAGTGATTAAGTTAATTTGATTAGTGTTTATGTCATACAAGGACTGTACACCTACTAGAGTTATCCTTATGTTTATAAAAGGATCTCTAGGAAGGTATTAGAAAATATATGAACACGAACAACAAAGCAACAACAGAAAAAGCATTAGTTAGAGATTAGTTATTGTATAGGGATCTGCTCAAAAACTTAGGCAGATTCAAAAGTGTGTAATACAAAATCAGTTGATTATTAATATGATATGTTGGACTTTGACTAAAACATTAATGATGATTGGAAGTTACAAAATCAACATTATGATATGTTTGACTAAGGTTTTCTTGTAAACCCTAGCCTCTCTAGTATATAAAGAGAGGTAGGGTGAATAGTTTGATTATCCATCATAGTTGAGACTTCTCAATGAGAGTCTAATAGCAAAGTGTGTGTCGTGTAATAGTTGTAGTTAGCCATAGATGAGTCATGAATCATCTATGTGCTTATTAGTTTATTAGTAGTCTTATGAATAAGAAAACCTTGTTCATAACAATGATTGTGTTCTTAATTATTCCGCTGCGTGTTTGTTAATCATTGTTAGTATATCCTAGATGGCTAGATCGTGGTTTATCAATTGGTATCAGAGCGGGTTGCTCTTGATATCTAGGATCTACAAGGTATATATCTAATTTGTTTTTGGATGGATTTGGATCTCGGATAGATGATGAAATTATGGCTCGATTTGGGGATTATTATGAAGAGAGTTGATTATTGCTTATTTGATGTTGTAGTTGAGTTTCACAGATGCGTGTTCTTATCATACCTTTTAGCAGGAGGTAACTTGTTCGTGCTTACAATGGTGTGACGAAGACTTGACGAATCTAGCAAAGGTGTGTGATCTATAAACTTAAAGTGCTTAATGCTCACATTTGCTATCACTTGAAGGAGTTACGTTGTTGTGCTCAGTGTCTCATATAGTTGAGGATTTTGTCAAGAGATTGCGATCTACTTATATTTTGGTCTTGGTATAAGTTTGACATCACGTGGATAGTGCAAGACATAAGACACAAGTTTGGGAAATTCTACTTCTTCAACATATGGGTTATACTCATTTTTCTTCATCAATAATTACTACTTGGAGCCTACTGAGTTCGAGATTCAAGAGATGGTTAGCATACTTTTAGGGGAAGGTTATTGTTAACATGTTTAACCATCTACATGTACCACTTAAGGGGAAGTGTTCACAAGTTGCTTATTTAAAGGTGACCCCTATTGGATGATTACAAAAAGGGGAAGAAGATTCGTGATTTGCAGCTTATTATTTTATGTGGTGGCATGTTCAAGGAGATCTTAAGTCAAGGGGAAGCTTTGAAGATTGTTTCATTCATGGAGATGTAATACAAATAGGGGAAGATTGTGGGAATTATGATTTGAAGATTACAAAACCTTATATTGGTCGACAATGAATGAATGAAGAAACAACAAGGACTCAGGATGTAATATTTTAGTTAGCGTTCTGTGATAAGCTAGGTTTTATTGGTAAACCCTAGCCTCACGGTTATATTTTTTATAAGAGAGGTATAGGGCGTCTGGTTTAGCACTCATCTAGAATAAATTAGGTGGTCTCCAATGAGAAGTCTAATAGTTATCATAGTTAGCCTATCCCCCAAGATCATTTGATCTGTGGTTAAGTGATTAATAAAAACCTTGTTTAGTAATATTTTTGTTTTTGTGTTCTTATAATTTTCGCTGTGCATATCAATATTACTGATCCTAGATGTGCTAGATCGTGGTTTAACAGTCTACTTAAACAATTGAGATTTGAAATTAACATATTCATGTTATAAAAACTTTGATTCTTTCACATTTGATTTGAAAGCCTAAAACATGAATACAAACACATCTAATTCAATAAATGAATGGACCCTAAGTCACTCCCCTCCTCATTTTCTGTACATGCAGAAAAACAGTCGAAACCGGACATGAGTTAGTCACTTAAACAATATATGAATAGACATATATGATCCATAGAATAAATTCATGAAAAACTTGTTTCTTTACCAAAATATTTTGTCAGATTTTCAGCACCCTAGAAAACTGATCGTTTGTTTTTCACAGACATTCACACAATAACATTACAATCATGAAGCAAACAACATTATTATCATATACAAAAACACTATTCACAAACACCACAAAAACTTAAACTGATTTTTTCACCATTAACCTTTACAGAGTTTTGGGACTAGTTTTGTTGACTACCGATTTTGACAATTAGACTTTTTACTGAGTTTAAAAAATAATGACTTTTGTTACCATAAACTCAATATCATCTAAGTGTTTAAATCATTGACAGATTATAACCTGTGCACAAACTCCCCCTTAAACAATGAATCTTTTCAAACACTCCCCCTTGAAATAACAATTATGTAAAATTCATAGTCCGAAAATGAAAAATTGTTTACTTATCCAACTAAAGCCCCCCCCCCCACCCTTCGAAAATATAACATTTCCAAATTTAGTCATCATGAGAGTTTATTATCAAAAAGATGTTTGTGAATGAAAATTGTAAGAACTCCCCCTTGGATCATGATTCCGTATTTTGCAATGTAAAAGGTTTTAATAAGAAACTTGGAATCATGAAACAAAAGATTGTAATTCTTTTAAATTATGTTGTTGTTGTTTTTTTTAATAAGAAAAATGTGTCAAATCTTTTTGTTATTTTTGAAATATTTATGTACATGATTGTGATGTATGATCTTTTCACGAAGATAACTTTGTCAGACTTTCCAACTGAGTTGGAGTCATACATCTCATACCAATGCGATGAACTAGATACTCAAAGCGTTCTTTTGGAAGCGCCTTAGTAAATAGATCCGCTAGTTGGTATTCTGTTCCGACAAAGTAAATTTCCACAGTACCCCTCTCAACGTGTTCTTTAATAAAATGATACCGGATGTCAATGTGCTTTGTCTTAGAATGTTGGACTGGATTGCATGAAATAGCAATGGCACTCTTGGAATCACAATACATCGGAATCCGATTGTATTTAAATCCATAGTCAAGCAGTTGAGTACGCATCCATATCACTTGAGCACAGCATGCAGACAATGAAACATATTCAGCTTTTGCAGTAGACATCGCAGTATAATCTTGTTTCTTTGAACTCCAACTCACGAGCTTTCCACCTAAAAATTGCACTCCTCCTGATGTGCTTTTACAATCATCTTTACAACCTGCATGGTCCGCATCTGAATATGCAATTAGTTCAAAACCAGAATCCTTCGGATACCATAGTCCTATGTTATAGGACTGTCTTAGGTACCGAAAGATCCGTTTGACCTCTTTGAGGTGTTTGACCGTAGGTCATGCTTGATAACGTGCACATACAAAAGTAGCAAAGGCTATGTCTGGTCGACTGGCTGTTAGATACATAAGCCCTCCTATCATACGATGATAATTCGTTTGATCAGTAGGAGTGCCTTGTAAATCAGTGTCCAGTCTCTCTATTGCCATAGGTGTGCTCATGGAGACACATTAATCTAGACCATGTTTCTTTAACAACTTTATTGCATATTCTGACTGACTTATGAATATGCCACGGGGAGATTGATGAACTTGAAGTCCAAGAAAGAACTTTAGTTCACCCATCATCGACATTTCAAAATTATTTTTCATTAAGTTTGCAAAGCGTTTTGAAAAATCTGGATTTGTTAATCCAAAAATAATGTCATCAACATATACTTGTACCAGTAATATGTCTTCCCCGTGACGTCGTGTGAACAAAGTTGGGTCAATTATACCTTTAGTGAACCCATGTTCAATTAGAAAAGAAGACAATTTGTCATACCATGCACGAGGTGCTTGCTTAAGACTGTATAGAGCTTTTTTCAACCTGTAGACGTGATCTGGAAATTCTGGATCAATAAACCCTTCAGGTTGGCTGACATAGACTTCTTCTTTCAAAGGACCATTAAGAAAAGCCGTTTTGACATCCATTTGAAAGATAGTGATATTCTTATGAGCAGCATAAGCAATAAACATCCGAACAGCCTCAAGACGAGCAACAGGAGCAAATGACTCTTCAAAATCAATGCCTTCTTCCTGCTTATATCCTTTAGCCACAAGACGAGTTTTGTTCTAAACCACAATATTTTCAGCATCACACTTATTCTTCCAAAGCCATTTGAGAGCAATAATGTTGGGATTCTTGATTTGATAAGACAAAGTGAATAAAAGAATGAAACAAGATGGAAACAAGAAGGACCAAAATTGTCATCATGATCTACAAGATGTAGAAGAAAATAAAGATTTGGTCAAATCAAGATAAGAATGATTATTAATGAGAAGATAATGTTGAATAATTTATTGATTCTCTCATTAATATATTAATTAGTTTCCTTGTAAGCCTAGGACTCCTTATCCTATAAAAGGAGGTCCAGGCATTTAGAAAAATATATCCAGAAACATAGAGCTCTCCAATGAGAGTCGTCTAGCAAAGGTGTGTGTGTACATCATAGATAGAAAACGTGTTGTTTGAGTGGGTTTACACGTCCCATAAAATAGTTAGTTTATTAGTTAGTAATCCCAAATTATAGTGTTTGGGGTAAAGGTGGAATGAAAAATCTTGTATTAATAACAATGATTCAACATTTGAATATTCCGCCTTTGTTATTAATTCATCCTAGATCATGTTCTAAACAAACAGGAGCTTAAACGATTTTCACAATTGGTATCAGAGCCATGTGGCTCTCGATATAGGATCTACAAGGTTTTAAAGAAACCCTAAAAACCCTAATTTTCAAGAAATCGTGTGGTGAAAGTTTTATGGGGTTTTGAAGATTCAGTGCTATAATGATGCTTATAATCGTCCTCTCTACCTGTTTGGGTATGCAATACGATTGGTAAGCTTTGTTACTATTTATTTGGGTTTCTTTTTTATCTGTTGTGCTCTAACTGATCAAACCCTAGACAATTAGGGTTTGTATATTTTTCGGATCTAATGTGGTGTATACACGGCTTGGTATAAATTCATTCAAACTCTTTTAGGGTTTTCTTGATAAGCCGTGATTGTATAAAGTTGGGGTTTGCACTAATGGTATCTATGGTGGTCATGATTTGGAAGAGAAGGATGTTAATGTTATTCTTGATCATTATCGTGCTTAAATCAGAAGACATGGAAACTTTCAAGGCAATGATCTAGATCAGCTGGTATACAACTTGTAATAGGATAGTTACTACTGCTAGGGTTTATACAAAGTTAATGCTGTTAAAGAAGTTAATGCTGCTTGGATATAGTTTCTGCTGTTTGTTTAAATTAGTGCTGCTCGACTCAGTTAATGCTGCTCGGGCACAACTATATACTTAATGTTGTCAAGGATGGTTAATGCTGCTAATATACTTTGTGCTGCCTAGTAAGGAAGAACAGTAGTAAGTCATGAGTTAATACTGCTAAGGTATAAAAGCAGTTACTACTGTTATTATTGTTGGTTAATACTGCTAGCGTTAAAAAGCAGTTAATACTGCTCGGATTCAATAAAGTTAATACTGCTTCCTATGTTAATATTGTTTGGGTTAAAGGAAGTTAGTACTGCTAGAAACAATTACAACTACTAGCGTTGTCCGATAAAAGAAGTTAGTACTGCTAGCTTTGACAGATATCGGATAACACACACATAAGATTTTTGGTTTTTCGTTCTTAACTGATTTAAAGGCTCGTATTTTATTGGTTTAATTGATTACGAAGATTATTGTTTATCACTTATTTGAAGATGAAGTGGAATTATTTAGGTTCGTGTTCTTATTCTATCTTAAAGTGGGTGTTACACTTTGGAGATAACTTGTTTGTGCGTTCATTTTGTGACGAAGAATTGACAAATCTAGCAAAGGTGTGTGATCTAACTTATGGTGCTCAATGCTCACATTTGCTATCACTTGCAATTTTAACCCTATTGAAGCAAAACTAGAAACTATATGATAAAAGAAAATTTTTTAAAAAAGAATCATATTTTTTTGATTATTTTTCTATTTTTTATGAATTTTTAAAGTTTTTAATAAAAATACTAAACTAATTATAAAAATTCTGAAAAAATTATAGAAAGTAGCTTGAACTAAGAGGAATCTAGGAAAAATAAGCTCGGGAACACAGCTTATCGAATAAGTTGTGAAATAAGCTAAAACAGCTTATTAACTAAAATGCCTAAAATGTATATAAAAGATTAATAATGAAAGATCCTAACAGATGAGAGACTATTTGTACATGATTGGTTTAGGTGTGGGTGTGTGGGAACGTTTGGTTAGGAGGTTGAGTCCTGTAGGTTCGAGCCCTAGCTCACTTGGGACTTTCCCTTTCCCAAATATTTTTAAATGCTATTTTTTACAAATTTTTTAAGGACAAAAAAATAAGCACTTTTTGAAAAGACACTATTTTTATAAACCACAAATAAGCACGAAATAAGCTAGGAAAAATGACAGAATAAGCAAATCCTACTAAACCTATAAAATGCAAACTGTTTGGGCTTTTTAAGAACAAATAAGCTAAGGGAAAAGTTAAATAAGCTAAAACAGATTAAAAGCTATATCTAATAAGCACATAAGAAACTAAAATAGAGCACAATTGATTAGCTAGAATGACGAAAAAGCTAAAAAGCTTAAAATCTCTAAAATTTTATACTAGAAAGCAAAGAAGCTCAAATAAGCCAAATGGACAAAACCAAATAAGCTAAAATGTCTTATACTAACTCTAATAAGCTGAAGTAAACCTAAATAAGCCATAACAATAAGCAGATAAGCTAAAATAAAGGAATAAGCACTTATGGTGTAAATTGTTAACCAAACAGCCCCTTAAGGCACCTTTGAGCTTATTTTAAAATAAGCTAAAGGATCCTTATGGACTTTTGGCTTACCAAATAAACTAAAATGGACTTATACTAACCTAATAAGCTAAACTAAACCTAAATAAGCCATAACAATAAGCAGATAAGCTAAAAAGGCTTGTTGAAAATAGCTTATACACTAAGAACACTTAGTTACTTTTGGTTTTGAAAATGAACAATGCAGATTTTTAAGGCTAAAAATAGATATCAAAATAAGCTAATTATTTAAAAACAAGTTTAAACTAATGTAGAGTGACCTATAAGCTACTTGTAAACCTAATTTGTAAAGCTAAAAATTACTTTTACCTACTGAAAATTAAGATTGAAAAAAATTCTTTTAGTTTGTTTTTCCTACTGATGCAGTTTGCATATAATGGACCAAACCTTAAAACTATGAATGCAGACCTAATGAACTGACTTCTACACTTTAAAAATACTATGCCAAGAGCAAATATAGCAATAATAATAACTAGAAACTAATTAAGCTAAAAATGCTACTAAGATTAACTAAATGCTTTACAGATTCAAATAATTACTAGAAAATCTTTTGAAAACTTGATCAAACCTAACAAACTACCTAGGATCCAAACTAACAAACCTACAAATGATCTACAAATTCAGTTTTAAGAACAAAAGAGTCACAAGCAGTACTAACTCTCAGTTAGTACTGCTGTGCCAAACACCCCTTTAACTAGATTATCTCAACAATTATCAAAGCAAATCATGATTTTAATCCATAAACTTCAAATCCAGATATTCAAACTCACTAATTATCATCTAATAACAACATTTAAACATTAGGATCAGATCTAACAACTATAATTAACATTATGCTAATATTTTTTGGATTTTGAGAAATTTTTAGACAAAATATAGAAATCTATGATTTAAACTACAAGATATGAAAACAGATGAGCAAATTAAACTAATAAACCATAATAGACTAAATTAGCACCAAATAAGCTGATAATAAGCTACAAATAAGCAGATTTAATATTAAGCTAAAACTTGAAGGAAAATTGAACTTACAATAAGCCTTTGTACAAACAAGGCTAATAATGCTTGAGGAGCTACTCTACAGCTCTAGCTTATCACAAGGATAAGCTAGTAAAAGTCCCATAAGCTCTTCCATTGTAAGCTTATCATCCAAAAAGCTCAAATCCATACTAGCAAAGGTATTTAACTGATTTTAATGGTTTAAGTAATTTAAGGATTAATTGAGCTCAAATCTAAGCTTAGAGACTTAGATGAGCTTGTAAGAAGCTTGTGATTGATTTGAGAGTTTATAGAAAACAAGAACTTTTAGAATTTTGAGAACAAACTAAGTAAACCAGATTTAATAAAATAACTAAGATTTCATTGATTTAAACAGATTACAATACTTGAAATTGAAAATACAAGAGCTTAATAAGAAATTACATTTAATTGAAAAGTTACATAAGCTAATTAAAAACTTAAAAAAATGCAGAAAAGAAGATATTGTGTGTGAGGAGTGAGCTTGTATTTATAGTAGTCATGAGAAGCTTCTAGCCCTTGAGTCTGTTACACGCTCCTTTTAATCTGAACCTTCCAATCATTGCCAATCATTGGATCCTCAATTATCACCGTTGGATCATTAAGTGAGCACACGGATTGCCAACGTGGCATTCCGTGTGTCAGACCCCTTTGTGCTTCTTTTACAAGTAATTCAGTGTAAAATCCCACTTCTTGGTGTGCTTCCTTCCTTATACGCGTGTCAATCCTTGTGGGTTTCGACCAATGAGAGCCTCTCATGACGTTTCCCTTTGCCAGCTTGTACCTTGATGCTTGAATTACTAAGCCACGCTGTCAATTGCCATTTACCCTTTGTTTTGAGCTTATGGTTAAATGAAAGAGACGATGAATAGTAACAAGAGTTACGCGCTCTCTTTTTTTCTTTTTAACCGTTTGGTTTTGAGAATTTGACTGGGGGTTTGGGTCGTTGACCTTGGGTCTGGGTATATATATGGGCTCGGTTTATATGAAATGGGATTTGGTTTATATGTAGACAACGACCATTATCTTTTATTAATAGAAAGATAACGGTGTTAGGGTTTAAGGGTTATTATTTCAATTTGGTTTAACTTCAAGGGGTTGTTTTGGTAATTTTTGGGGTTTTGTCTTCTTGTGGTTGACCAGTTGACCAAGTTTGACTTTGAGTTGACCATTTGCTAGAAACTTCAGCAATCAAATCCCCGGCTCTTGTGCACTCTTTTCCGTTCTCGTGTCCGTGTTTGTCCGGTTTTGGCCGTTTTCTTGTGTTATTTGTAATATCCGTACCTACACAATCACAAAGACAAAACAAGCAATATACAAGCATTTTATGCACAATTTCATCTTTTAAGGGCTATTTTTGGTATACAAATGATATGTGTTTTCACACATATCAAAATTCCCCAAACTAAGTGATTGTCGTGTCCTCACGCAATATTATATGCATAAAACCAAAATACCTCAAAAACTCTCCAAAACTTAAATCTTTGAATAGTAGCAAAGGACTTTAGTGAGAGAGTTAAGAAGAGTTCACAAGTTATAAAACGGCCATATTTTTCCCATTTTTCAAAAAACTTTTTCCTTTATATATATATATATATATATATATATATATATATATATATATATATATATATATATATTTTTTTTAATAAAATAACTTAGAATATTTCGACTTTCGTTATTTCCATAACTGTTAGGGATCATAGAACAAGATGCATTTCGATCCGAGAATGCCCCAAAAAGGATAAATTCATCGTCCCCGACTTTTCACTTGCTCCAAACCAAGCTTAAAACGAAATCACCGCTAAATATCAGTTAAGATGCTAACACTACTCATATTTGCAACTTGTGAACTTTTCACTCCCGACAATTACTATATCTTAAGTGATTGTGCTATTTTGAATTTCAACCATGGATCAACGTTTTTGCAAAATACTATGCTTCACGTTCCACCCGAGAATAATGAGTTTGAAGGCGAGATCATCCCATGTAGCGACTTTCGTCTCGGCACATCCCAACCTTGCGGCTAAGTGACCAGGCTTTTGACACCCCACAGAGACTAGTATCGGGACTCACGGACCTAAGGTTTCAAAAACTCTAGGTTTCCCGTATATGCATAGCTTTAAAATAGAATAGTCAAAATTCAAAAGCATATTTGAATTTAACAAAAAGAAATCTATTTATTAATTCAAACTTAATATTTATGCAATTATATCCTTCAACCTTTTAGAAGGCTGCAACATCGGTTGTGAGCCGGCAAGATGCAGCAAACTTTTATCAGTCTCGGATTTTTATTCTTACTATGGGCTTTCTTTAGAAGACTACCACATCGGTTGTGAGCCGAAAAGAGGTAGTAAACTTTTATCAGCCCACAGTTTATGTTTATTATTATTATTATTATTATTATTATTATTATTATTATTATTATTATTATTATTATTATTATTATTATTATTATATATTTTTTACTTTATATAGAGAATACTTCTTTTTGAAAAATTCAAGTATAAGTTTGAACTAAGACTAAAATTTTTGCTATATATTACATAAAAATTATTGATTTAAGTTTAATCTCCAAAAACAGCACGTATATTAATCCGGTTAAGAGCTTATGGGAGAAAAATCCATAATTTAATACATGAGTCTTTAGATTCCAAATATCTTGCTTAGCATCCTAACTCATACTTAACTCTTCCACTTTCGTTCTTCGCGAAATTTCCGCGATCGCTTAGCCTAAACAGTTAAGGAACAAGCTAGAGCTTCACACGCTCGATCAGGTCAAATTTTACTCTTATTCTACCCAGCAGGAAAGTCAAAATTGTGACAAAAACACTTATTTTATTTTTGAAATTTTTTAAATTTTTTCATTTTTTGAAATTTTTTTATGGGAAAACGGGGTACGTGAGAACAACGGGCAAAAGTAAGAAAGATCATATCGAAGATATACTACCCCATACTAAAATCAAACTTTGTCCTCAATGTATCCTAGCCTAAGACTTAAAAACCCCATACTAGAACTCAAAAAGTCGAATGCATAATCTAACATGAAGAAAAGTATCACATAACCATCGCTTTAGCCTTTTAATCTAAATATGCTAAAAGTTAAAAGTTAGTATAATAAAATAATCTTTAGGATAATAGGGATTTCCCAAACTTATGGACTAAGCAAAAGGCTAGGAAGCTCGAGTGGACAGGGACAAAACACCAAACACGAGAGTCTTTAGAAAATTTTGGGTCAATCCGGCAAACAATCATAAGTACAAACAACAAAGAATCGGGAAGAGTGCAAGCCTCCTCACATCACAATAGAAATAAGAAAGAATATAGAAGGATAAGCATGGGGTGCCTTTCACGAAGCGCTTAGTTTTTGGTAACCGAGTCACATAGCTTGACTCGATCCCCGAATTCATTCATCCTTGGAGAAAGTAAATGGAAGAGAAAATATCAATCGGGCTTTCATTAATGTTTGGATAAACATTTAAGCATATGAAAGTTCCATCCCGATGAGATGCCACCGGCTCTAAGTGGAGATGCCGGGGTCAAAAATGGTGTCCTCATTCTTGGTGGAGGAAAGTAAGGGAGAAATCTCAGGGTAAGTGAGATACGGAAGAAAAGTCCGAGTGACAAATATGAAGGAATCGTTAACTTCAACATTAATCTCACCTCCCCCTGGGTCAAAACATTCATCTTCATTAACATTGCTTATCACGAGCACATCGGGTTCCATGTCGAAGGTTAAACGTTCATATTCGGGAATGGGATCATCGTTAAGCAAGTTGTCAATAATATCCTCTTCCGAGTCAAAATCACTTTCAATACCTGGTGGTATCGAATCATTTAGTCCGGAAATTATATCGATCTCTTCTCTATTAGAGTCACTATCCTCAATGAGAGTAGTAGATGTGGGAAGAGACTCGATGATTGTATGAGAATTTTCCGATGACCGAGAAGATGAATTTCCGCATAGCAACGATATTCGATTGATATAATCTTCGTGCTCTCTAATAATTCCTGGAGGAATCATGATAAGTTCACCGGTGAACTCATGGTGGAGAGGACCACTTTTGGGAGAAAAAGTATCATGTTGTGGTTCATGATCGAAAAATACTTTGGGAGAGAGATTATGGGTGGTATCATCACTAAGCAAACTCTCAAGATAGATTACGTCTCCTTCCGAGTCATAATAACCTTCTTCAATATACATAGGAACTTCGATAGCTAAAAAAGCATCGATCTCATCATTGTCATAATAACCTTCAATATACGTAGGAACTTTGATAGCTAGAAAAGCATCGATCTCATCATTATCGCCTCATGGATTGAAACACTCAGCCTCATCATTCATTTCAAACTCATTTTCTTCGAAAGGTAGATCTTCAATAAATCCTTCGAGAATGGAAGCAACGCTTTTCAAAGGAGTATCGTGAAGTAGAAACACAATGTCGTCTCTTGGAATAAGACTCTCATCTTTGTTAGAATCAGAAAGAGGTGTGACTAGGAAAGTCGACTCATCAAGGTTGGAATCATAAGAATCCTTGCACTCGATATCCTCTAATTCTTCATCAAAAAGAGGGTTATTGAAATTGACATCAAATTCGAAAAGAGGGTTAGAGAAAGTCACAGAATCATCACGTGGAACTTCGATGGAAGAGAAATCATCACATGAAGGTAAAACGTTCTTACTATCATGCCTGGATGTTTCCTCAGATTCTCTTGGGATTGGGATAATTTCCTCAGTACTAAAAATACTAAGGTGGTCGTCCCCCATTATGAGAGAATTCTTGGGTTCAATAGACGGCAAGGTTGATGTGATTGCAAAAACCGAAGAAACTTGAGGTGGTTTGTTTGAATGAAAAATGCTCTCCTTGCAAATAACTTTGAAATTCTTCAAACAAGGTGTGATACGAGTTTGGCGTTTAGCCGTCGGCTCTGCGAGATTCTTCACTTCCTGCTTTTCTTTTTCATTGTTGACATCTTCCGATGGAGGTGGGCAAACTTGAGTGGGTTCGTCGGTAAACCTTTTAAAACTATCCTTGCATGCGTCATTAACCATTTTAATTGACTCGTTTTCATGCTTTTGAGGATGTTTTGACGTGCCATTTACATGAAAAGTTATTTGTTCATTTCCGTCCCTTAAAACAAGCTCTCCTTCGTATACATCGATTAAAGCACGGTTGGTAATAAAAAAGGATCTCCCAAGTATGAGAGGAACTCGAGGATCGGCTTCGAAATCGACAACAACAAAGTCGGTAGGAAAATGGAAATTCCCGACTTTGACAAAAATATCTTCGGCGAGTCCTTTAGGACGAATAATCGATCGGTCCGCTAACTCTAAAGTCATCCGAGTTGGTGTAAGTTCAGGCAGGGAAAGATTTTTCCAAATAGAAAGAGGCATAAGATTTATGCTC